>JAYDZF010000003.1:11534207-11548331 GCA_034509105.1 Microcambeva barbata
ACTCTGTAAAGCTGCTTTGCGACAATGTCTATTGTAAAAAGCGCTATACAAATAAATTGACTTGACTTGACTTAATCACATTAAATAAATATTGCAATACTGATATATACAGTCTATATATGATCGGAAGGTTGATGGTTCCATCTCCAGAGCCGACTTAAGTGCCCTTGAGCAAGGCACCCAACCCCTCACTGATATGTATAGTGTTAGTAGTTTAGGCAGAATAATGCAGAACATCATATGAGCAGTTACAGCGTTTTCTTGTTCCGCTCATGTAAACCAAAGTCAAACGTTAATGAAATATAAGCGGCCTCACCTGTCTCTGAATCAATCTGGAATCTCCCGTCTTCATTGCCAGAGATGATTAAGTATTTGACAGGCTCACTGCCAGTGCCATCTCTGGTGAGGGCAGACACACTGAGCACCTCTGTCCCAACAGTAGTAGACTCTGGGATGCTGATCGTGTATTCAGAGCTCAGGAACACAGGCTTGTATTCACTTAGGTCGACCACCTGCACCGTGACCCTGACTGTGGAGTAGAGGTTGCGGGGAAGACCTCGATCTGTAGCTTTAAGTGTCAGATTAAAGACAGACTGAGCCTTGTCCTCCAGAGACTGCTCTAGTCGAAGCACTCCTGATATCTCATCCAGAGAAAAGTACTCGCTGCCTGCACCACGCAATGAGTACCTCACCTCCGAGTTGATACCTTGAATAAAGAGAGGATAAAATACAAAATAGAATAAAACAGTTATTTCATGATTGTCATGGTTAGAGGCTACTTGCAAACACTAGCACTTTTTTGCAATTTATGTATTTTCACTTTTGTTAATTATTTTTTGTGAGTGCATGTTCTCCTCTACTGCTGCTGACCTCCTTACTCCTGAAATTCTGGAATTTATAATCATTATTTGTTTTTTTTTTTATTACTGTCATTGGTAAAATTAAATCATTGAACGGCAATACCCCAGGAAATGCTGAAATTATATTTTGACAAATAAAAGTCCCGAAAGCTAAACAATTATTAAAGTTCTATTGAACATGACGTGGAAAAAAACTTTAATGAAATCTGAAAATCATATTTTTAAATTAATTCTGGAAAGCTGTGTTTTGAAAAGAGAAAGTGTGTAACTTCATTGGTATTTCAATAGCTGTAAACGAAGGTCGCAGCTAAGTTCTGACCAAAAAAACCTAATGATGTGCCATGTTATAGTAC
Source organism: Microcambeva barbata (assembly GCA_034509105.1). Lineage (NCBI taxonomy): Eukaryota > Metazoa > Chordata > Actinopteri > Siluriformes > Trichomycteridae > Microcambeva > Microcambeva barbata. The sequence goes on from JAYDZF010000003.1 coordinate 11,535,421, forward strand.
TGAATAATATAAATTAATAACCTCTAGTTATATATTTCTGCATTCTTGTCATGATTAGGAGCTAGCTGGAAACAATAAGACAGAAATAGAAACAAGAAGCTTAAACCAACACAGACAGGTAAAGAGGGGGTCAAGTGCAGTGTGTGAGTTTGTGTGTCTGGAAGGCTTCATATGCGTCAAGAAAACAGCCGTGTTGTTGCACCTGGATTTTAAACACAATGTGTAAAAAATGAAATCCTGTCTAATATAGGTGTCAGCTTAAACATAGTCACCCAAAACATCTGATAGCTTGTGGGTTAAAAGTATGTTGGTTCTGGTATTTTGTGAAATAGCTGCTGAGAATGTTTGAGTAAATGGGAAGATTAGGCTCTTTTGTATGATTTGAAAACGTGTCTGGTTTGAGGCCCAGTAACTTGCAATAGTAATTTAACATGACAACCATTTTCCAAGGTTGATTATTGTTGAAGCTCGGTTTAGCTCAGTTGGTTTCCACAGCTATACGAATGTAATGTTGTTGTAGGAATGAACATAATAACCTTTAAAACCTTTTAAACCAAGCTGAACATTAAACATTCAAATGATTGGAAAACTGTGAGATTGAAAAACTGTGAGATTATTATGTGCAAATTAATAGAATAATAATAATCATCATTTTTATGAATATCTGTCATTCAAAATATAATTTATATTATTGATTATATTAAGTTAGTATTCTTATAAATAAAATATTTAAATAATTATTTCAACTATTATTATTGTTGATTTCTGAAGAAATATCTGTCCATGTATATTATGTAATATGCAGTGGAAAGGAAAGTCTGGAAACATGGCCAAAGCACAGAGAAAGTTAATAAAACCACATTTAAGTGTTTGACAGAATAGTTCATGTTTTATACTTTAAGTTTGACGATAATGCTATTTTTGCATCTCCCATCAGAAGCGCCAACACAGAGAATTGAGGGACACGTCCCAACAACGGCCAAAGTTGAGGGGTGTGTAGACTTTTTATTCGATGTTTATGCAAACCAGCAGCTCTGGGCCAGCTGCTACAGTTGATCCTGAACCCTGTACATGTTCACACACATCTGACGGTGTGGCCTGACACTCCCTTTCAATACTATGTTCAAGTCTCTATCCTAGATCAAACACACCAACCTTATGTTGCTTCCTACTCTGGAGTGAGATCCTTACATGCCTTTAGCTTATGATTATCCTTGATGATCTTCACATTCAGTATCATTGAGACAAATGAAAACCATGTTAAAGATTAAACAGGATCCTGGCAAGGGATAAGTCACTGGGTTCAACAATTACTGTTCTTTGTAAGGTTTTTTTTCCATGAGCGTGTGTACATTGCGTACCTGTGTCTGGGTCTTTGGCGTAAATGACAGTAATAGGGGTTCGCACGGTGGTGTTGTCGAACACGGTGATCTCATAATGGTTGGTGGAAAAGCGCGGTGGATTGTCATTTACATCCTGCACCATGAGCATAATGTCTGCTTGACATGAACGTCCACCTCCATCTGTTGCCTTGACGACCAGGTCATATTCTGTTTCCTTCTCCCGGTCTAAGACAGCAAGTGTAAACAGCTCCCCTGATAAAAAGCAAGCAAAGTTTAAATTATATTTATATAGATCTTTTAATTAAAATGTATTATACATTTAAACAAAACACTTTATCTAAATGTTATTAAACTATGAAATTTATTAAGCTGTTGTATTTACATAGAATGTATGAACTGAAAAAAGTTAAAACCCTGCACTTGTAAAGTTTTGGTCTCCCAGTGTGTTTAATACTATTATTAAGTAATTAAGTTTTCTAGCACTGTTAAAAATAGTAAGAAATAGTTTTAAAAAACAATATAATGAGCACTAATGAAACAATATACGTTCATAATATGGACACTACAATAATCATATATAAAATGCAGTGCACAGACTGGATTACATTTAACTGTTTAACATGATTACAATGTTTTGTCTTGATCTTGGGAACCTGATACAGCACTGTAGCAACATCTAGGGCTTAAAAAGGAGAGCTAAAAAGATCTCTAAAAATCCTCGATCGTACAGTGTTCTTTTGTTTCCAGCTGAGCTTACATGAACCATGTAAAAGTTAATCCAACAGGATTTGATTAAAACTTGTCCAGGCAGATGAGGAAAGCCATACATTTATTTCCACATGGGTTACCACAGAAATGTTCTATTACTAGTTTAGTGTGTTTTGTAATATCTATTCTACAAATCTAACATAAGAAACCACTAAAAGGTTTTAAAATATAGAAATATAAGGCAGTTTTACCAGTTTTTGGATCAAGGTGAAACTTGTCTGCATTTGGTCCATGCAGAGTGAAAGAAACTTGTCCATTTGTGCCAATGTCTGGATCTGACGCAGAGACTTTTAAAATAAATCTTCCTACTGGTGAATTCTCCATGACTGCTTCTGTGTAAAGCAACTAAAAACACAAAGAAGATTGTCTAAGTAAATATTGTCCACATTAATTTACCTTTTCATGGCACAAACGTAAAGGCTTTCATTCCAAAAAATGAAAGGGATAAACTATTATTCTTTGCATTGTCATGCATGTTCAAGATTGATGCACATGGGTTTCTGTCGCAACCCTTCTATTTATCTGGGCCCCGGACTGGCACTACGGTGCACTAGGTATCTACAGGGGAGTTCAGTGACTCCAAATAACCTGGTGGCATGTTTTTGACTGTGGGAGGAAACCCACAAGAGAACATGCAAACTCTGAAATGCAGAAAGGACCTAGATTGCTGTGAGGCGACAGTGCTACCCACTAAGCCACCATGCTGCCCAGCTTTGACCCCAACATCCTATCATGATTGCACCAATTAGAAAGAAAATCAGCAATGTTTGCATTTGTGAGCAGTACATAAACATCAAGGTGATACAGCCTTACAAGATCTGACTGGCACAAAAATATAACTAATGCAAAAAAAACCAAAATAGTCACTATATAATCTGCTTTGGTGATTATTAAACACTTTCAGCATGCTAAACCACTGTTACATTGTTCAAGTGCACTTGTGTTCTGTCTTGGAAGAACGGCTTAATCGTGATCATTTCAGAAGCTTATCTTTCATTGAAATATACATTTTCATTGACCATGTAAAATACTGAAACACTTACTTGTTCACACAATGGGCTGTTGTCATTGATGTCAAGGACATGGATTTCTGCTGTAGCTGCAGTTTGAAATTTTCCATCTGTGGCTATTATCTTGAGCGTGTGTTTGTCTCTCATTTCTCTATCTAAAGAACCTTTTGTGACGAGTCTCCACTCTTCTCCCACTGCAGTGACAGAAAAATCTCCAAGGGGATCGCCATCTTTTGAGAAATTTAAAAAGATCAACATTTATAATACAAATGATTCTCTGAAATGATCTGTCTGTAATTTAAGCCCTGCACATCTATAGAAAAAAGTGTGTCAAAACGAGATGCAATAACAACACTAGGTTTGATTGCTTTTAAATTGTTTTATCAGTTTTTATCTATTTTTTTGCTCTCTACAAGTGAAGTGTTTTGGGAAATTTTGGGAAAAAAAATACTTTCTGTCTTGGTTCTGTCCTTTATCGAGCGCTTGCGTAATTTAAAGTTGTTTGTTATTAACACTGTACATCTAAATTATTTGAGTAATACAGGACTTGACTTGAATGAACTTGCATCTCAACAGGCTACTGTAGAAACTTGCTCCATTCTCTAGGTTTGAAAAAAACATTCTTAGTAACCCTGTCCTTAGCTTCACTTTGAAGACCTTTATTGACATCAAATACCTATATAACAATAAATACCTAAATACATCTTGCCTGGTCATGTCTAAAAGAGCTAATAATTATAATTATTTGATTTACAGCTTTTTAAATGCTCACGAGGCTTTAAGGGGAAGAATATTTTCATGTAATGATTTGAAAGCATGCATTAGTGGCTGCATGTTTTTTTCCTGATGGCATAAAAATGGTACAATGCTGGGGAAAATGCTGTGCAATGGAAGGTGGCTGTAAAAAGTGATGTAATTTCTTCTTAACATGCTTCATAAATGGAAACATTTTGAAGAGCCATCACAGATTCAAAAAATTAAGAAGAAACATTTAGAACCTGTTAGTGGGTGAGATATATAAAGCAGCCACTGAATATTTTATCGCCAAAATTGATGTCTTATAAACAGGGAAAATGGGCAAGTTTGAGTTTGACAAAGGCCAAATTGTGATAACCAGAGTATCTCCAAAACTGCAGCTTTTGTGGGGTGTTCCCGGTCTGCAATAATCAGTATTTGTCGTTAGCAATTAATGTGGCCGACCACGGCTCATCGGTGCACACATTGCTTCAATGTTTGGAAAGTGGTCATGATGCTATGCCTGATCTGTGGACGTTTTAACTTGTGTGTGTTTAGATAAAGAGCTTATTAATCTGGCAAACATTGACAAACTTCAATTTTAAATGACAAAATTGTATCCTCATGAATTAGCAATAACTATGGGTAATTTCAGACTCACCTGTAATATACAATGTGACTTGTCTGTTGTCTGATGACATATCATTATCTATAGTAGTCAGAGCTACTATCGCTTCTCCGGGCCTGCTGTTTTCAATAACAGACCCGTGATAAATCTCCTTTGTGAACTTTGGTGGGTTATCATTTTCATCAGTGACCATTACCTCCACCAGTGCCGAGGAGGAAAGCTTTACCTTGCCCCCGTGATCAGTGGCCACAACGTAGAACCTGTACGACTTCTTGGCTTCACAGTCTGTCTCCTTAAGCGTGGTTATCCAGCCGGTCTGGGGGTCAATTGTGAAAATCTCACTGACATCATCTACCTCTTGCTCCAGAATGTATGTGACTTCTCCATTCGCATCCCTGTCCAAATCATTAGCTGTCACCTGGATGACGGTGGTGCCAGCAGGCATGTTTTCTGCCAGTATGGCCTGGTAAGGGTCAGCATCAAACATGGGCTGGTTGTCATTGACATCCTGCACTTGGACGGTAACAGAGACTAGAGAGGCCACGTCTGTGCCATTGTGACTACCCTGAGCAATGACATCAATCTGATACCACTTGGTCTTTTCATAGTCAATATTTTTCTGCACCACAAGAGATCCACTTTCTTTATCGAGGGCAAACACTTGATCGCTGTTGCTTTCCACAGTGTTGCCGTCTACTAAGCTGTAAATTAGCGGCATGTCGGAATCTGCTTTGACTGTACCAATTTCATAGCCAATGGGCAAATCTTCAGCCACTGAGAAGGTGTAAAGTGGTTCAGTAAACCTTGGTAGGGGAACCTCCTGTGGAACAACTTTAACCTGAACTGGGACTGTAGAGTTGTAAAATGGAAGTCCTCCATCCCGAGCCTGGACTTTAAAATTGAAGATCTTGTTGTCCATGCCAACCAGGCTTTCCTTGACACTAACCACACCAGTAAAGGGATTAATCTCAATTACTTCTTCTGTGACTTCCTCTGTTTCATCAATCGCATAAGTAACATCAGCGTTCTTGCCATCATCTGCGTCATAAGCCATTATTTGAATAACTGGAGCTCCTTTATTTATTGTGGACTGAATGGAAACCTGGTATTGAGAGGCTTTGAATTGAGGAGGGTTGTCATTCTCATCTGTAAGGATAATCTTAACTGTGCAGAAAGCGACCCTACCTCCTCCGTCCTTTGCCATGACCTTAATAGCAATCACTCTCTGTGAGGGATCTTCTCTGTCTAGAGGCTGAGACGTAACAATTTGTCCTTCACGGTCAATGGAAAATTTTTCATCAGCAAGCTTGTTGATAATGGTGTAGTCCACGCTTCCATAGGGTCCATCATCAGGATCAATAGCAGCCAGCCGGATCACACGTGTTCCTGCCTCCGAGTTTTCAGCCAGTTCGGCTTCGTAAACATCCTGTTGAAAGTATGGGCTATGCTTGTTGCTGCTGCTCATGTCTATGTTTACGGGAGCTGTCTTTTGGAACACACCATCTGAGACGGCGACTGTAAGATTGTAGAATGGATTCAGATTTCTCTTGCAGACATTGGAAAATGAAATCAGACCTGATGATTCATTCATTGCGAAGTATCGTCCCTCATTACCTGAGAGAATTTTATATTGCAGATTGTCCTTGCTGTCAGGATCTGAGGCCTGGACCTTAATAACAACATGACCGCAAGTGGCCATTTCATCCAGAGAAGCCCTATATTGATGTTCACTGAAAGTTGGAGGGTTGTCATTGACATCTGTTATTATGACCGTAATCCGGGCCTCGCTACTCAGAGGTGGTGTGCCGCTATCTGTGGCTTTGATTTTTAAATGGAACTCAGTTGTGGTTTCATAGTCCAAGATCTGGGATGTTAATAAAATACCAGTAAGTGGATCCATTTTGAAGAAGTCCGTCTCATTTTTCTCATTTTGAAGTAGTTCATAGGTTATGTCCTTGTTTTTACCTGTGTCTTTGTCAAAGGCTGAGACCTGGATGACAGACGTCCCAATTGGAAGACCTTCCAAAACACTTGCGGTGTAAGAAGGCTGTTCAAAAACTGGAGCATTATCATTGATATCATCAACATCTATTTCTACCTTGGCCTGAGAAAAGGTGCCAGTGACAGAATCAGTTGCCCGGACAGTCAATATGTGCTTTGATTGGGTCTCATAGTCCAAGACATCAGTGACACTCAACATTCCAGTTTTGTAGTCAATGTGAAAGTATAATGAAGCATTTTCCTCTTCGAGATTGTAGATAAGACGGTAGCCCTCTGGGTTTTTTGCTTGTACATGCAGGATGGTTGTATACAATGGAATGTTTTCAGGTATCCTTAAAGGGTAATAGAGACTTTGAAAGATTGGATGGGTACGGTTTTGCACTTGAATGAGTAATGTTCCTGAGGTTGACAAACTAGGAGTTCCCTCGTCAGAGGCTTTTACTGTGAGCTCATACTTATTTAAAGATTCAAAATCTAGGGGTCGTTGAAGGGACACGTCTCCTAGATATGGATCAATTCTGAAAAGATTGAAATTCTCCTCTAGGGCAAATATTATAGATCCATTTTCCCCTGTGTCTTTATCGGTTGCAAGTACTTGAAACAAAACATCCCCTGTTTCTGTCTCATCAGATATCATTAGTGTATGGGGAAGGTTTGATATGACAGGTGCGTTGTCATTGATGTCATCTACATAGACTTTGACATATGTAACAGCTCTACGTGGTGGATCTCTCATGTCCCGGACATCTACAGCTACATCATACTCATTCTGTTCTTCTTGGTCGAAGGGTACGCCAGTCGTCTGCAGCACCCCTGATGATTGAATGATTGAAAATCTATCCCTTGGGTTGAGAACTGAATAAATCAAGGGCTCATTGAGGTAGCTACCTGTAGCTCTGAGTACTGTCAGAGTCTTCATAGCCGTGGTGTTTTCCAGAACTGAGCCCACATATGTCCTTTCTTCAAACTTCAGCCCAGTGTTTTCAAATGTAGTCATGTTTACTTGCACCAGAGCAGTGTCTTTGTATAAACCATCTGAGGCGATAACTGTGAGCTCATAAAATGATTGTAATTCTGACACGTCGTCCACCAAAATTTCTCCAGATGATCCGATTTTGAATGCATCACTTTGACTCATTTCATAAGTGACAGCTGAATCTAAATCATCTGCAGTTACCCGAACCACTTTCATGTCCTTAAAAACAGGGGCCATGATTGAAGCTGTATACACAGGGAGTGTAAATTTAGGAGGGCAGTCATTAAAATCTAGGATGTGAATCGTCACTTTGCATGGTTTGACGGCACTTAAAGAAGGCTCTCCAGAATCCCGTACTTGAACGGTGAAGACAAATTCAGGAGCCGTTTCAAAGTCTGCCTCAGATATCAGAGAGATAGTGCCCATGCTTGGATCTATTTTAAATATTGCCTTAGCCTCGGGTTCTTGTATTTGAAAGATTAGCAGAGAGTTGATATCTTTGTCAGCATCCGAGGCCTTGATTACCAGTGGGGTGTAGTTCTTGTCCATAACCATGCTGTTTGTAGGTGCAGACTCACTGATCTGGCCATGATAACTATCTTGAAGAAAAACTGGTGCATTATCATTTTCATCAATTATGTACACGTAAACAAGAGCATCTGAAGACATCCCTGCTGTATTTGTGGCACTTATTTGAAGCCGATATGAACGGATTTCTTCAAAATCGAGGTCTTTTTGGACAGATAAAAAGCCAGAGTTTGGATTGATGTAGAAAGTTTCATTAGGGTTACCGTCTTTGATCTTGTAAATTACAGCAGATGGGCAATTAGCTGAGACAGCTAGCACTGGAAAGCCGACAGGACTGGATTCACTTATTTCAGTAAAGTATTCATTGTGGTTGAACTTGGGTGCTGTGTGATCGGTAGGTTTTATAAGAATATTGACAGGGCAGAGGTCACTCCGTTGGGGAAAGCCCTGGTCAGTCGCCTTCACCACAAGGTGGTATTGTTCTTGAGGGAGTCTTTCTAATGGTTTAGCCACATGGATGATTCCTGTGTCCTGGTCAATGTCGAACACTCCTTTTGCATTTCCTGGTGGAAGAAATATTTCATTTATTTCTTGATTTTCTAATCATACATCAATTTAAAATGAGCAACACACAGCTTTAAGACTCTACATTGATTTACCATCGTTCTTCATAGCAATAAATTATACTAGATACTTTAAATAATTTTAACACATTTTATCACTGTACCTGAATTAACAGAATAGACAATCTTAGCATTACTGCCTGCATCCTTATCCAAAGCTTTGACTTGAAGCACCTCTGTGCCAACTGGTGCCAAGTTGCTCACACCTCCTTCATAAAGAGTACTCATAAAATTAGGTGTGTGATCATTACAGTCCTCCACGTGCACCACAGCCTTTACAAAGTTCCTCTTTACTGGAATCTCCTGATCTCGAACCTGCATGAGAGTACATCCATGTAAATATTTACAAGTAAAGCATTCTCTAATCCAGTGCAAGGTAAAATTCATTAGTGGAAAAGCTCATCACAGTCACGAGGCTGTTTTGGCAGAAAAAGGGTGACCAATAAAATATCAGGAAGGTGGTCATAATGTTATGCCTGATCTGTGTAAATATTTGGTTCTGCCCAGACACATTACCATGTGGAAACTGCATTTTCACATTTTATATGCAACTGTTTTCTCTGGCCGAAATGGTGTGTATTGTGTGTTTTCTTTCTGTAAATTACCATCACAATGAGAGTGTGGATGGAGATCGCCTCATAGTCTAGCTGCTCGGTTAGAACCAGGGCTCCGCTCTTTGGATCCAGGTGAAAATGTTTAAGGCTCTCTGGATTTTTACTGCTGTGGATGGAGTAGATAATCCTGCTGTTGGTGTCTGCATCCTGGGCGCTAAACTGCAAGATCTCTTTCCACAGAGCTGTATCTTCTGGAACTCTGACTTCATACATGCTCTTTAAAAACATAGGTCGATGCTCATTCATGTCAAGCACTCGGATGTATGCCTGGGTGAAAAGAACAAAAACCTTAGCAGTGCATCGATTTGTTTAAAGAATCCATGACACATTCTATCAATGGCATTTAAGTAGGAGGTTTCAGGACCTGGGAGTTTTCAGCATGTAGCCTTTCCATATGATGATTGATTTAACTACTTTGATGTGCTTTGAAATACCAGGAAAATCATAAAGTTCATAACAGACTAAATTTTTGCTGCCCAAGGCAAATGTACATGTTTACATTCTAAAATCCTTTTGCGCTCCCGTTTGGGAAAGAATGTCTGTTTAAGTCAATCATCTTTATTGCATCAAAGCATATTCTACACAGCATTTTACCTGGGTGGCTATAGTCTGTGATCCATCCGTAACACTGATGGTCAGGTTGTAATTTGATCTTTTTCCAGCATCCAGACGCCTGGCGATTACAATACTACCTGTGTTCCTCTCTATGTCAAAGTCCTGGTCTTCATCACCACCTAAGAAAAGAAACCAGCTTTCATTAGCACCTGATTTTTAAATTAAGTCATTTGAAGTGCAACTGTCAAAATCTCAGCAAAACTCATGAACAGGGCTTCAAATATATACGGCTAAGTGGACATCCTGACAATAAGGTGCATGTGGTATGTCAACAAACAAAACCCTGACAACTAACTTATAGGCCTATGTACATATTGTCCATGATCAACTCTTTTAACTGAAAGCAACTCGTGCATAAAGAGTGCAAATGTTTGTAACAAAGGGCAAACGTGAACACTTCATCTACATGCAAAAGCCCATTCCCTGTAAATGATCAAAAACTACTATTGAAGTTTTATTGTGCACATTGTGATCAGAGTCTTCAGCAACATAGAAACAATACATACCGTATAATATGCATACATTTAATACAGTCAAATAGAAAATGTATAAATAAAGTAATTGCACAAGTTAAATGTAATGCTAAATCTGCTCTCAAAAATCAACATGTATTGCAATGACAGCCTATAAGTCCAATTTTTTGTTTATTAAAAGCAATTCAGCTCTACAAATTGAGTTATCATTACAAATACTATCATTGGTGCAACATAACCGCACAAGAACATGTTGCAGAGTTAACAGACATTGTTGATTGTTTTAAAGGAAATTGTTGGCATTAGTACACCCAGAACAGACGGCTCAGTCAATAGGGGTAAACTCATGCTTGCTTGGCAGATGGCATTTATTAAGAAATCCAGCTTCTGAAGGCTCCATGATTTAATTTCAGAAAAGATACACCAGAAACTTAGGCTTATTAATTATAAGTTATAAAAACTTTTTATGCATCTCTTACTAATCCTACTAATATTGATTAGGGGAATTGTTTAATTCGTTTTAGTTGTTTGATAATTGGCCCTTCTAAATGTATACCAATGTAAGCTTCCACGGTAAATGCACAGAGTTTATGAAGAGCATAGTCGACTCACTATAGAGTCAAAAATATGGCCTATATAGCTGCTCAGTTGGAGCAGTGGTCAAATATGCTAGCATACCAGAATTGGGATTTTAAGTAAATCATGTTGAACTTTAATGCTGCAATATGGCTGTTGTTCATAGGGTGGTGATAGAGTCTCCTCAAACTGCTGATTAGGGTTGTATCTTGGTCACAGAGCTGATCAGCATAAAAACTCATCAAAAAATTGCAATTACTACACACATGTTGGAGTTTGTCAGACTCACTGTCTTTACTTAGGGCAAAGGGAGTCGCCTCCAGGAGAGAGGAAGCATGAAACAAAAATGTCCTGGCACTCGGTGACTCAGTACTAATCAGTGACTAATGTATTGAGATTTTTGGGAACTGGCCATCACAAAATTATACATACATAATAATGCTAGTGTGCCACATTTTTACAACATATGCTTATTCTGTAACATAAGTGACTTAACCATTCAGGAAAAAATATACTGAATCAAGGTCATGGCAAAGTAACTAAGGGTAAATGGATGTGTTTGTATGTCTGCCCTCCAAGGGTGTTTCTGTGTGCCTTGTGCCCATTAAAAAGCTGGAACTGGCTTAGCACATGGTACCACTTAGGTGAAAGAACTGAAAAACATTGGTCCAGTGGTTAGGTTTACTTTAATGCTTCAGCAAAAAAGAAATTCTTTTATATGTGATTGTGCAATCTGGATTTTATGGGAGGTAAAATGAATGATCCTGAACCTTCTTATTAATTTAGCATTGGAATTCTGTGTAAATGGTGACTCCCTTTATAAAATGCTTGCAGCCATTACATACCTCAGATGTGGTATATCATTCCATGTGCCTATGAGTCAATCCGTAAGTGCCGTAAGGTCAGATGCTATATACAAAGAAACCCTTATGAATCAGAGGTTGTTTTTTTCTTCGAACTCTCATTTTTGTTGGACCACTGAATGTACTGTACTGTGGTTTATGGCTTTACCTGAGGTGTCTCGTAATTATGTAATTACTATCTGTTATGTTAAAATGTAAGAGTATTTGAAATCCATTTTTTTCCATACAGAAATAAGCAGGAAGGGAGATCTTGGTGTGTGTGTGTGTGTGTGTGTGTGTGTGTGCATGCGTGTGCGTGTGTTTAGGGGCCAGGGAATGATAAAGGATAGTCCCATGACACCTAGCCCTCTAACATAATTAATCACACCAATAAAACCCAAAAGCAACAAGAGAACATAACTAATAAAGTAAACAAAGTAATTAGCAGCCAAATAATTAAACGTGTGCAGCAACTGGATCATGTCACTCAACTGAACTAGTGCCTTTGTCGTGCAGATTCTTCAATGTGAAAACTGGAAAATTAATTACTGTTAGATTAAATTACAATTCTGTCTTACAACGCCCTGCTTTACATGTCACACCCGTGTTTAATCCTCGCCAGTGTAATATAAACAGGAAAGTGATTCCCACCCTTGCTGAACACTATAAGCCGTAAAAAGCATTGCTTTATTTTTTTTCCTGGAATAAAGTAAATGCTCCTTAAGTGCTATTATTTATATTTGCTTTGCCAGTGTTGGCACTGTCACATAGCCAGGATTATAGGGAATGAAGCAATGTACTGTGTTCAAGCTAGTCTCTCTTGTTTATGGTAACCAAGTCATCCTGCAAGCAAAGGCTGTACGATCAGGGCCATGTACTCACCGATGATGTTAAACCAGAGGAGGCTCTGAGGGATCTCGGTGCTGATGATTCCTACCATGTGAGTGACAGGGTCTGTCTCCATGACAGCAAAGGTGAAGTGTTCCTCATCAAAAGCCAGTGATACCAAACTGGGCTCTGGTGTTGGCAACCATTCTACATCCAGACGTGACTTGGACGTTTTGGGGGGTTTGCCATGGTCTGTGGCCTTTACCTACAACATATAAACAGAATTAGTGTAAAACAATTAATTTTTAAGAAATTGTTTGGTTATAAATTATTATTAAATAAATAAATATA
>JAYDZF010000003.1:11734956-11745968 GCA_034509105.1 Microcambeva barbata
CTAACCACTAAGCCATCGCTGCCCAGTTAACACTGATTATTGAACATTTTATCCAAAGTGACTCACAGTACAGTATACAGGCTGAGCAATGAGGGCCTTGCTCAAGGGTCTAACAGCAGCAACCTGGCAGTGGTGAGGTTTGAACCGGCGACTTTTAGATTACTAATCCCTTACCCTAAGCACTAGGTTACGTCTGGCCCCAGACCACCAGTTAGTTAGGGGCCGCTGCAGAACAGGCCATCTCGTGCAAACTCACCAGGTTGCGATCTCTCTTTTGTATACCAAATTGCAATGCCATCCCCATGCAGATTCTTCTTTCCTGAGCCATGAATTTTGAACTGCACGTGCATCTCCCAGTCTTTCAAGTAACATGGCTGTGAAGAAAACAGCATACAGGGACGTTAGCAACACGTGCTTATATTTTTAAACCATCATAAATAACCCTGGATTCAAAGTAGTTTCAAAGTCTCATTGTCTCTGTGACCAAATGTAACTCTTTAGTATGGAGTTCACATCATGGCAAACAATGACAAATGACAGAAAAAATAACTGTTAAACACAGATTATTGAAAATCTTCATACTCACAAAGAAATCTTGCTCCAGGATTATTTGCCATGTTCAAATACAGAGAAGAAGAAGTCTACCTGTTTGAATTTGTTCCTCACAGCTTTGCACACAAAGGTCAGGTAATATTTGTTCGAGTTCAGTCATATCAAGTCGTTTGCTTCTCAAACTAGTACATACATTAAAGTGGATAAAAGTCTCAAAATAATACACTGGATCATCACATTGGAATCCACTCTTATTTACAACATATTACTTTATTCCAATGGTTTTATCACCTCATGCTGCATCATCTGTAATCAAAATATTTTATATTCGATGTCTAAGACATTGAGATACAATATCTCTTAAATAGGCTCCAGCACCCCTACCCGACCCGGATCAGTATAAGTGGTTAAAGACAATGAACTAAAATGAGCAATAACAGAATTGGTAGTGGATTGTTACATGATTCAAACACAAACCCCGTCAAGGACAAATTTGTTTCTTAAATTCCCCTCACTTGCATTTCTATGGACTGTGGCAGGAAACCGGAGCACCAAAAGTAATTCCATGCTGACACCGAGAGAACATTCAAGCTTCACAAAGAGAAGAACACAGACCGGTGTTTTCCAGTTCTGACCAAAAAAGTGGACTACATCCTCGACAAGGTGCCAAACCATTGTGTGAAAATGCACAATTATTCAAACACGGACATCTTAGAAGTCCTGTCAATGTTTTGGGAGGTGGTAGGAAAGGAAAACCCAGAGGAAACAAACACAAGCACAGAAATAGTAATAAAACATCTTAACATACAGAAACAAACGCAGCATGATGTCCCACACTACCAGCTGTGTCACTGCCATAAAAGGTTTAACTAAAAAGCATCAAATGACATTACTTACCACTGTATTCCAAATAGAGCCTTGCTTGCTACGTTCATCAGAAGTAAGGCGAACATATTGGCTTGTAACTAACGTGCTTCCCCAAAAGTCCCATTGACTTGAAGGCCCTGTTCCAACCCCTGGTGAAACAAACAAACAAATAAAATAATTGTTACAAAGATAATCACACAACACTGAAAGACATACTTCCAAAATAACATATTTTCTTATTTGCTAAACTATCCATTGACTGACTAAGCTGCACTTTAAACTGTATAATGTGTTTGGAAAAAAAAAAAAAGACAATCAACTACGCTGGCATCTCATGTATTGTATAAAAGTGGCAACATACATGCGTTATTTTAGATATCAGGATTTCAATTACATATTTAACACTTTGTTACATTCATGACAGGAACACAGAGGTTATTCATCACTCTCAATGTTCATCAGTTCACGTTTATATCGAACACACTCCTGGACAAACCTGTATCTCCAATTTAACTCACTTGCATGTTTTTGGAAACCCCACACGCACATGGGGAGAACATGCAAACTCCACACAGAAAAGACCCAGATTGACCCACCTGGGGATCGAACCAAGGACATTCTTGCTGTAAGGTGACAGTGCTACCCACTTAGCCACCGCCTTGACCAAGTGCCGCCATATCCTTTTTTTTTGGGAGTTTGCATGTTCTCCTGGTGTCTGAATGGGTTTCCTCCGAGAGCTCCCGTTTCCACCTACAGCCCAAAAATGTGCAACCAGGTTAATTGGAGACACTGAATTGTCCTATAGGTACGTTGTCAATAAGATGCAAAAACCAGTGCCCAGATAAATAGGGAGAGTTATGTCAGGAAGCATAGCAGGCAAAAACTATGCCAGTTAAACAATGCAGATAATGATATGCTATGGTGATCCTCAAAGGAAGCGGTTGAAAGAATGCAAATGATGTAGCAAAGTAGTTCAGTTTTGTAAAATTGTTCAAGCAATGCCTCCACCACAGGGTGTCAGGGTAGTAAAGATATCTGTGCTTATAGCAGACTTGGATCTTCTGTTTCGAGGGAACAGTGTTACCAACTTCATTAAAGGTTAGTTTGATTAAAAAGTGACACGTTCATTGTTTGCAGAGTTAGCACAAATTCAACTAAAAGTTGAATTAAAGACTAAAAGTGCAAAATATTAATGCTTAATGTTTTCCAAATGATGCAAAAAATGAGCGCGTTTAAAAAATACAGTTACACAACCAGCTTTTCAAAAACTCTAAAAGATTTTTATTTTGACTTTAATTAAAACGTCGTCATAAGAGTCGAGGTCGCGCCCCCCTGGTAGTGTTTGCTGGGCATGTTGTTAGCCACTGAGTTAGCGCTACAGAAGTTTGTGGACTAGCCCGTACTCACCTTGATACGGTTTTATGAGTGAATGCTCCCGCTTTAAGTGTTCAGCATTGCCGTCTGTTATATCTGCGTGAGCCGAGAAGCAATACAACAACCACAGCAGTACAAATATATTACAAACTCCAGTGTTAGAGGGGCTGAAAAACGACACTTTCCTACGTGCTGCCATTTTCATAAGATGATCCTTCTCGAAATCTAAGGTTCCGGTTCCTGAAGGCACGTTTGTATTTACATAGGCCGCGTTTCAAATCTCAAAATGTTGCACTAAGTAGTGGGTCAAAATAGTGCACTACTCATGGCGGTTTGGACTTTTTGACGTGCACTATTCAACCCGCATTATACGGGTTGAAACGCAGCCTTTTAAACCAGCCAATACTGAAATGCAGCGTCGCAGAAGCACCGGACAGTGCCTAGGTTCATGGCGGGGAAATGTGTAACTTAATTATTAAGTTACTGAGTGGATTGAGATGCAGCATTGTAGTTAAATTACAAAACTGAGTCTGTTATTGATTACGTGTCCAAAACAGGACACTTCCGGCGGAGTCACTATTTTTAAACAATGTTTACATAGCTGCATGTTATCATTAGAACTGCTATCAACACATCTTATTTTTGGAACGTAACCATTAACGCAAACAGACAGCGCTCATAATGCATAAAGTCAAATTCTAGACCTATAGCTCTGGAATTTTAGCCCGTCGTATATTTTATTATTTTGTTGGTGCATTTTCCTCTCCCCTTTTCTCCTGACTTTTGCACATCCCATTGCCCATTCACATAAAGTCTCAACTCCACTAATGCAGATCTCTGGTTTGATTAAGGACAACGAAGATAACCCACCCCTCCTCCGACACATGGGTGGCATTTTAGCATTTTTCCACATGCATTATTAGTGCTAATGTGGATCAGCATAGTGTATGGAGAGACACCCTGATCCACGCTTTCTTTCTCCACTTCTGAGCAGAGGTGTTTCCATAATTTAAGAGAAGTCCGTGATATGATGCATTTGAGATCCAAGCTCTTGTTTTCTTATTTTTAAATTCTTTTTTTTTTTTAAATATAAAAACCCTGCAGGCGGTAATGAGAAGCTCCCGAACGTCCCTGCATCATGGCTAGTCATATATCAGAAGACATTTTTACGTTGAAATTCCACAACTGCCTGCGGGATTATAAAAGGATTTTTTGAAAATTAATTAAAAAATTTTAGTTTTGTCGGAAATAATTGGTCAACATTTTAACACGATGACATGTAAAAATGTTCTAGGATTTTAATTCTGAATATTACTGAAGACTGACCACACCTCTTAATACACGACAATCCAAACATGTAAAAGGGTAGAAAAGCAAACTGTACAGACAGATAAAATATATACATTACAGAGCAGTACTGCTAAACAGAGTGGTTGCATGTTTAGATACATTCGATAGCATAGCAAGCTGGGCCACAAGTAAGCTGATGCATGGTGGTCTTAATCTTACATATTCAATTGACAGAAATATCCAAAAATTATGTATTTTTCTTCCTGGTACAAAACTCTGCGTGGTCAGAGGTGAGAGTCTGAGCAAAGTCAGAATTCCAGTCCCTCTGAAAAACCTTGAGTAGTTCATGCTGAACAGTCTGCTGGCCCTTGTCCACCACAGAGCCCGTCTGATTTACCACAAGCCCGACTCCAGCTGTCTGGCTGAAATAATTTTCTGACCAATTGGAGGTTCCTGCAAACACAACATAAATGTCAGCCAAACATTGCATCAAGAAAATTGGAGCTGGCAACAACTTTGGAAAAGGAATACACTGTACAATTTTACTCAGCAAAACAGCCAGAAGAACAAGAGATCCACAAAGACAAACGGAGCACAAAAATGTAACTAACCGATGTACACAACACGATCTGTCAACATATACTTGGCATGGTTGACACGAGCAAAAGGAATCTTAAGTTGTTCTGGTGTATGAGGTACCTCAAACACTTTCTGGAAAACACACAATGTCATTAAATGAATAAAACATGCTAAAACCAAAAGAATAAATCTTTTTTCAGACAAGTATATGGTATAGAACATACCACATGAATGTTGCAGTTGAGAGGTGACTTGCTTAGTACTGATAAAGACTGCAGAAAAATAAACATGGCACCAGGAGAGTGGCTCCAGCAACTGACCAGCAGATTCACTTCCACTCCACGGGCACAAGCAGCATCCCGCAATGCTGAGTCAATAGCAGGCCAGAACCTGATGGGAAACAACTGGTTAAGATTCTTGTTTGAAACTTGTTTGACAAGCCTGAGCACTAAAAAAAGCCTCAACGTAAATGTGCATGGGGTAGAGCTACAGTAGTAGATCCTGTTTTTCTCTACAAGCATGGTGTCAAAATGCCAGAAAGATTTAAGTATGAACAGTAAACATGTTCACATTCAAAAGAGGTCTCGAGAGAATTAATGTGAACCCGGAGGAATGTAAACGAGCAAGTCTGGCTTGCTCTGATGACATTGTTTCAACAGTTATGCTTGAATGTGTTCCTCAACATATGGCAGAGTTCCTGTCTGTGTGGTGTTTGCATGTTCTTCCTGTGTCTGTCTGGGTTCCCTCCTGGTGCTCCGGTTTCCTCTCACAAGTCAAATGACATGTGGTCGGGCCACACTGGAGCTGCTGAACTGCCCTAGGTGCAAGTGTGTGTTTCACTGCCCTTTGATAACCTACTGGGTTGCTTTCTGCCTTTCACCCAATGAACCAGACCCACCATAGCCTTGACCAGGATGAAGCAGTGGTACCGGGGGCAATAAATAAATGTTAGTTTGTCGATAAGGATTTGAATGTCCCGTTTTACACGTTTGCGTTACATTCACACACACAGGGTAGATATTCGTTACAGAAGTTTATATCAAATACATTCAGTTCAGTTCATTGTCTTTAACCTTTTATCCTAATTAGGGTCAGGGAGGGGTGCTAGAGCCTATCTCAGCTCTTCAACTGGCGCAAGGCACAAGGTAACACCCTGGATGGGGCGCCAGTCCATCGCAGTTACCTACGGGACAATTCAGTGTCCAATCAACCTGGTAGCAAATTTCATCAGATTTTATTAATAGTTGTAGCTCTGTTATAGTTTTTGATTTAAAGAAACTGAATCCACAGGTCAGAACCTGGTAAGAAACGGTGATTATACTTGTTTATCAAACCAAACTGCTTGACCAACTCTGCAAAATTAGTCATGCCGTGTCAAACATTCCATTGATGGATTTTTACAGTAAAACAAACGAGTGTAAATGCATAATAATTATACACTGATATGGGCAGCAGGGCTTGATTACAGAATCATAATTGGACCCAAGTGAACGTTTCTCTATTGGGTTCTTCTTTATAGAGTCGTTACCTTCTCTATTTGGAGTTGGGGGATCTGGTGCCTCAGTGACCAGGCAAAACCCGCCTGTTATATAAGCATATTAGTTTTACTTTACATTTACCTTATCAACTTCATATTGTTGATATATGCTAATTCATATGCAACGAATGTTAAATGCAATACATCCCAGAACAGGGCTTGGGAAAATTTTGTAAATCTGAAAGTCAACATTCAAATACAGACTCCATTATGTAACGTCCAGCAAAATCTAGTAGCCAATGCCTGGGTTCAAGCACATGAACTGATGAAGTTTAAACATGATGTGCTATGAAGACATCATGATTGTTGTGGGGTACATGTGCACCTTGGACCAAAATTTCCTGTTAACTGGTTGAGACGTTTTATATGAAGTTTGTATCACCAAGAAAATGCCAATCCACATTCTTCACATCTTATCTGTCATTTGCTTTGAATACTAGAGGTCCAGGTCCTTTCTGTGTGGAGTCCATGACCGTGTTTAAATAAACTAATGTAGTAATGAATCTTGTGTAAGGAATATCTACCAGCCATGAATGTTACCAAGAGCATAAGATGTGACAATAAAATACTAATAAACAAACAAACTTTGAGTCCTATACGTGAGGCGTGGTTACCTTATTGGCTGGGTGAACTGAGACATTGGAATGTAGTCCATGACAGATACGTAGATGAATTCTTTGGCATCATAAATGACTGACAGGATGGCTGTGAGATCATCTGTTCGTCCAGAAGTGGATAACTGGGGCGGGGCACTCTAACGAAAATGTAAAAATAAGCTTATATTAACATTTAGAGTTCACAAATCTTTTTGATACGATTAATGATGGTAGTTTCATGCCATTGTTAACATTTACAAAAAGGTTTACAGTTCATGCATAATCACTTCAAACCTAATTCTTGAAGTGTCTGGATGCCGTTTTGGGGTGGGGGTGGGGGGGAGACAGACACATTTGTGTGGGCAGTCAGTGAAGACAAGAAGTGGACTGAAATGCAATTTAAACTAATCAGTGGATTACAAGGATTAATGTGGTATCAAGGTGGAAATGATATCAATGAGGGAAGGACTCAGGACTACAGGTCTTAAGCTAGAGACAATGACATGTGACTGGCATCCATTAGATACACTTGTGACAGCAAGACCATGAAACTCACAGACAAATAGACACGTGCAGGAACACCGTTGAATTTAACAGTTAATGGATACTTAATGCTGGAGAGGGCAGAGAATCGACCAGGCCAGTAGGGTGGAACTGAACTGTTTTTCTGAGCCCCGACTTCCCAATAGACTCCAAATATTCGTGAAGCATCCTGTGCTAGGCAGCTACAGTCTTCGATAGAAACGCCGACCTCTTTCACCTGAAATATTTTTAAGCAGATTTTTAACTTTATTAGAACTCATAAAGGTCTTAAGCTACTGCGAAAAGTTTGGAACACCAGTTATCAAACTTAATGTTCTGTACAAAGATATTAAGGTATTATATTAATTATAAAATTAAAAGCAGCAGACCCTTGAGTGGCGTAGCATCCTAACAAACTAGAACACCAATCAAATCAAATCTCAGTAGCGCTCCAGACCTGGTCAGACATCCAAATCCAAGTTTGAAGAGTCAGGAAGGTCGGACAGGGCATCTACTTACTGCCTCTCGTGTGGGACATAAGGTCTTAAGAGGCAGTTTAGCACAGTCATAGAAGGCATGCAGATATGGCTCTACTGAATCATCTTGTGGTTCTTTATGTGACAAAGAAATAAATATAAAGAGCAAATGTAATATGATTTCTAACCAGAGCTTTGTCCACTAAGCTACCAATAGGAGTCTTCAACATTTTACTCATTTTAAATGTTTCAAGGGTCCTTACCTGCTAAAATGTTTGAACTGAAATAATGCCCCCAGATTTGAGTCTCAATGACTCAAACAGTAGGCCAGTCACCTACACTGAACCTATTTTGGAAAAGGGGTTTGTGGCTAAAGCCAAGCAGCAATGGATTAGCACTCTGTTTTCTGTATTACTGCCTTGAGCCCAGTATTTGCCAGTGGAATCAGGTGCGCTTCAACCATGCCAACGTGGTAATGAAAACGAAAGAAATTGCCTTAAAATGCTTTAAAAGATGCTTAAATTATACCTGGGTTAAAGAGCGCCAGTCCATGTTTGCACTCCCGACATACATGTGCTTCTTGTCCACAACCCAAAGCTTTGTGTGGACAATTCCTCCAGTGATGCTTTGTAGATCAATCTCTCTGACCTCCGCACCTAATAATGTATATTATAGATAATGTATTATAGATAATGTAACTTCTGGTAATGACCACAGGACCAGAGATCCACAGAATATAAAACCAAATGTACCTGTTGCTGCTAGTTCATCTGTGTCTGCTATGTAAGTCTGAGGGGCATTAACAGCAATCTTCAAATGCACTCCTTTAGGCTCAAGCTGCTTTAGTAGACGGAAAACGTCTTTGCCCTGAGAATAAACAATTTAAACTGTCACAAAAAAAGTTGTGCCGGAAAATGCGTAGGGTAAAAACTGTGCCAAACCGTGCCAGTGACTCAAAAAAACAAATCCCAGAGTATTGCACTTGTGTTGACCACTGTTTATTACGTGTCAAATGCATATATAAATACAATTATGCTGCTGTACCATATGAATTCTTCTCAATATGTGTTGCATTTAAAGCTAATAAGAGAACTGAGCTTGTGATCAAAAGGTTGCCAATTCAATTCCCAGAGCCGACAGGTCACGAATGAAGTGCCTTTGAGCAAGGCACCTAACCTCTAACTGCTCCCCGGGTGCTGTGGATAGTGCTGCCCATTGCTACGGGCATGTGAGCTCACGGCCTCCTAGTGGTCACTAGTGCGTATGTGTGTTTCACTGTACAGATTGGGTTAAATGTGGAGGAAAAGAGTATTCTGAATCTAAAAACTAAAAATATTTTTATATCATAAAATGTAGGCATATTTATGTGCCTTTATTTGTTGTATTTATGCGTTGTTAAATTTAGTACAAAATGGTCATCTTCAAAAGAAGTGAATGAAAATTTTTACCTCCAAAGAAGTGGGATCAGTTAACCCGATGTCCGTGTCTCTGAGTGTTAGATAAAATGCAGCAATGTCGACTGAGCTGTTAGCTCTGTTCAACAGGCTGGTCCAGGCGTGTGAAATCCTCTGCAGATGAGGTGACCCAGAGGGATAGTGCATTCCTTCTGGGATACTCTCAACAAGTGTGAGCCTGGTGAATTGAGATCATGTTTGAGTGTCTTAAACCGATTTATTATTCTCTTTATTGACAAAAGCAGTTCCCCTTACCTACAGTCAGTGCTGCATTCCTCTTGAGGAAGCCAGAATCCTTCAAGCCAGTGCATTTCCAGCTGCACCATCAGATGAGAGACAGATCTAGGGACACCATAGAGCCAAATATGCTGGCCAAATCCACCCAGAATCAGCAGAATCGATGGTAGCAAACAGAAGAGAACAAAGCTCCCCCCTCTTGTCTGCCAAAGTACACAAGTGGGCTTTTATTTCAAGCTGTCTTTCAAAGAGTCCATTCTTTTTTTTTTTTTAGAACAAATAAAGCTCTATTTATCTTGTTGCAGGTCTGTATATTTAACACTGCCATACTGTTTATGAGCAATTGGAACAAGCAGAATGTAATGGGAATACAAATCGTCCTTTGTTACATCATATTAGCAGACTGCTGAGAGACTGCCATGAGGAATAGAAGAAGCTGAGGAGCATCCTCATGCATTCTGTTTGTTCCAGGTGCCAAAGCTTGATATTTGTCGAATGACAAAAATGTATCACTTGTAATAAATAACATTACATCTCACCCTTTCAGATGTGCTGTTGAACGATTCTACCTGTGATGGATGTACTGTCGTGCTTTTATCAAGTACATCTGGGAGGGTTTCCTTCGAGGGTATTTTGGAAGATGTATTAGAAGACAAATTTGTATTCTCGGACGCAGGGCACTGCTTACCAGCTTCATCCTCTACCAGGGATGTTTCTATAAGCCCTCTCTTCTCTAGCTCATCTTCAACAGTGTGTATAAATCCTTCAAGTTTTTCTGAAAGCTGCTCCTGAAAACCAGGTTCTGCTTCTTGTTCATCTTCATCTTTGGCTTCAGAAAGTGACTCTGTTACACGCCACTCTGTATCTGTTTTAATGAGTGGCCACTGAAGTGATTCTTCACGCCCCTCAGAGTCTGCACTTGCACATGTTCTTGAGTCAGACAAGGTACATGTGTCTTGTCTAGGCAAATGTGCTGTGATATCTAAAGCTTCATCACAGGTTGCCTCAGAAGAAGCAGAAAATAAGTCATCTGTGCTTGATGACTGCATACATATGGACAAAACAGGCATTTCCCTGTCACCTAATATGGGCAATTTTGTCCTTAAAGGCTCTCCTCGATCTTTCATTTGGCCTTCTCGAGGGGAGCCCTCAGCTTTTGTTGGCAAAAGTGACTCTGCAATGTGGGGAGTGGTTCGCTTGCGGGCCAGCGAGCTCTGAAAAGTTGGAATGCGAGAAGAAAGTCTGCCAGCTTTCCGGGATTCTTCCCCCTCCATCCTCTTTTCATCCTCCTTGGTAATATTGTGTTCAGCTGTTCCTATATCATCCTCAGTTTCCTGTAAAGACATTTATGAAGTATTTGACATCGGATATATTTACACTCACTGGTACGCATCTTTTTTAGCATTTAGCAGACCTAATTATCCAAAGCAACTTACATTACTTTGACAGTATACAGTCTGAGCAATGAGGGTTAAGGGCCCAACAGCAACAACCTGACAGTGGTGAGGTTTAAATCCTTTAGATTACA
>JAYDZF010000003.1:11773519-11785524 GCA_034509105.1 Microcambeva barbata
ATTAAACACTAAAATGGAATAGTTTGGTCAAAATGATGCAACATACATTTGGCATAATAAAGGGCTGTCAAACATGGTGAGTTTAATTATTTGGGGGCGTCTTTCAGCCAACTTAATCACAGTAAAAGGCACCATGAAAAAAGAGCAATAATATCAAGATTCTTATCATCAGGCAACCTGCAGAGAAACCTGGCTTTGTACACCAATGGACATTTGAGCAACACATCAACCCATAACAAAGCAAATAAAGAAATGGTCATCATACAACAGTTGCAGTGGCCGAGTCCTTACTAAGTCAACCAAGACTGTGTGGAGAGAGCTTAAGATCAGGATGATGGCAAGGAGACCCTCCAACCTGAAAGTTGCAGATCATAAATGGGCAGAAATACTAGTAGGGACATGGGGAAAACTGGTCAGCAATTATAGGAAGCGTTTGATTGATGTTATAGCCAATAAAGGCTTTTCTATTGATTATTGAGAATTAATAATTGTGGACATGCCACTTTTCCCTCCCCAAATATAAATAAAAGATACATTTTCATTATTGTCTTCTGGTAGATGCCTGTGTTATTTCCAGTAAAACAAATACTGGTTAAAAAAAAAGAGTAACCAAGAAAATTTGCCAGGAGGAGTATGAATTATTTCAATCTATGTATATATGACAAAAAAGCCATTCTTCTTTTGTTTCTCTTAAAAGGTAAAATCAAATTTGTGAATTAGTACTTGAATACTAAACACAATTCGAAAATACATTTGAAACAATGCACCGAAATGTTATAGCATAGAGATTTTATTTAAAAGCAGTAAGTTTTCGTTTTGCCTTTAGGCAATAAAAGCTATAAAAATGCAAGGACCAGAATGAGCAGAATCTAATGGGAGACCTAAGAGACCATGTCTTAGTGTAGAGGAAATAGAACTAAACAATAGTAAGTACAAATATTCTTAAAGAATCAAAGGTTTGCCATGTTGACTTGTTGCAAAGTGAAGTAAATGTACACGATAACGTTCCCACTTTCAACTACAAGAAATTCACTCATACACGTAAAACTTTCAGAACAGACATGACGGTAAATACTAAATTAGTAGGTTAGTCCATTGTATTTTGCCACCTAGAATCCTCCTCTGCTAATGTGCCACAGTTTTTCCTTGTCATTCTTACTGCTTAAGGTTTCTGTGACCCTTTTGCAGGTAGTGTAAACACTTTAGCCTTAAGACCTTCTTTTCTTTTGAACTTTGAGAAAAGAAAGGAGGAAAAAAGGCAAAAAAAAAAAAAAAAAATATCCACATAAAAAAACACTTCTCCCGAGCCTCCAATGACCCATCATTAGGAAACTGAGGAGATGGGGTTCACTGGAGAGCCCATTTGAGTCAGTACTTTATCCAGCCACTGGAGGGGACCATGCAGATGCACTTCTATCCAACAGGGGGTGCTGGTCACGTCCTGTCGATGATATTCAGCACCCCAACCCTGTAAAGAAAAAAAACCGTCTGTTTAAACAACTAGCTTAATGTTTACACCTGACAGTTAAGTCTGTCCAGTATAGGACATTTTTCTAACATTATGATTCGGTCAACTGCATAGATTAGCAGAATGTTCGTTTGTCTTGTTTCCTCTAAATTGAAAGGGGAGTAAAGATCACCTCAGTGAATGCATTGTTTCATGTGCATTCTTCTCTGGGTGGGTAGTTTCATTTAAATTAGGAGAAGATTATTTAATTGGGATTTAACAGTATTTTAATTACTATTCAAAAGGTTGCTGCTCAGTGAATGTATTTCATGGATCGGCAGTCTTAAGGATCAGTTACCTTGACGAAGCTCATGCGAATGGTGCACATCTTGGTGAGTTCATACACGGCCTCAAAGCCATGGTTGACGGACTGGGCAAGCAACTGGGCAAACTCCTGGTTGTTAAAAATCTTCAGGCTGCAGCCACTGGGGATCTTGCAGACGGTCGTTGGGTGGAAGCCGTGGTGGTAGTTGCAGTTCCTGCTCTGCACGAAAATACTGGTATCGCTCAAACACTCGGCATACACCTCTCCTCCAACATAATACAGGTGCACGCCTAAAATGAAACACAAAACAGACACTTCATTTTATCCAAGAATGCAACACGAATAACTAACGTATTCAATTAGAAAAGAAAATACAATCAATTCAATAAATAGAATGTATGTGCTATTGATGTGTACAGGTTTTATGGACTATTTGTCAGAAATTAGCATTTTGTACTGTGTTGAATTGCAGTAATAGCATAAAAACAATTAAAAAGAGAGATTTAGGATACAATCTTCTTAAAGGCTTAATATACCTCTTGGAAGAATTCACATTATTGTAGCCAACTATACAATGTAGGAACATAAAATAACACATTAGCTGGTGCTTATCACTATTAATTTAATTTTGATGTAGCATGCTAACATATTCATTGATATGAACTGGTTTTATAGACAATCTGTTAGAAAGCGTTTCGAATTCCAGGAAGCAGCAGTTTGTAAACCGGACCATTACCAGTCCTTTCCCAACCATTTCTGCACCACGGACTTATTCAAGACATAATAATGTCACTGTAATAATACTGCTCACAAATGTATGTAAACTTATGCAACGAGACGCGTCTTATTTTCACCTGTAGGTGGCAGCAAACACCACCAGGCTCTCTTTCATTCCTTCTGTGTGGCCAGATAATAAACATCTTTGGAATGATACTTGTGGACAGCCGGGTGGTTGAGGATAATTGTAAGTGCACCAGCACTGAGAATCATGAACGCTTTCTGAGCTCTGCTACAGGTAGACTTGCCACTACCCACCTGTTTCAACTGGCAGTGCCTAGAACAGACAAAAGTCTGCTAGGTGGGTAAAGTCTCGATGCGGTAAGGACACGAACATTGAATTCGGTGCAGAACTCTCAGTGTGAGACTGGACAGACAGGGACCATGAGCGCGAGTGTGTCAGGTGAATATCCCCTCCATGGATATTCGATACAATCGGTGAAGAAGCGAAAAGCGTTGCTGTAAGCAGCAATATGCGTCTGGCTTCACTGTGAACGGTATGCTAAATATTTATAGAGCAGTCTGATACCGCTTTCACACACGCACGGTAATCCAGAAATGTTCCAGAGTGTGTGAACGCGACCACCCGCAAAATTCATCCCAGAGCTTACCCAGACTCGCACCCTAGTAAATGTTCCACATGTGAGAACAGTGGAGTGAATGTTCTGCAAAATCACAGTGGGCATCATGTCATGTGTTTGCCCAGACGCCACCTTAGGCACTCCAGACACGGAACACCTCCGGGTTGATCATTACATGTGTGAAAGGGAAACTGTGGTGAATCTCTGGAACAGATATTCTGGAATATTCCTGGAGTATATGTTTTAATGTGTGGCATGATGAGGGTGTTTGTTGTTTATTAGGATTTCAACGTCATGTTTGCCACATTTGATACATTCATAAAATTAAACAAGATTCATCAGTACATATGGTTTTATCACAAACATGGGAGAATTTTGAATCTTAAATGTTCCTCAGTTGCATGTTTATGGACTGTGGGAGAAACCTCTCAGACCACTCCACCAGGTAATCAAACCCAAGACCTTCTTGGCACCCAGTCTGATGAGGGTACAATAAAAGCATTCCATTGCTCTTCACAAGCTTCTAACCTACACTTGTATGTGTAATTAAAACGATTTAGAATCCCTAAAAAGCCAAAACTCACACATACCAGAGTGGGCTACTGAGCAGTGTGCTTACCTTTGCCGATATGACGACGAGTGTTCTCAATAGTGGAGTTGCGGTTCACGTTGGACAGCAAGCCGAGGCAGAAGCGGTTTTTGTTGTTGGATGGATCTGTGAAACCGTCCACGAGCACGCTGGTCGAAGAAGCGTGGTACGCCTCACCGACTCGGTTATTTAGTTCGTAGTACACAATCGAACACCAGTGACTGGGCTCCTCATACTCGACTGGCTGTACGTCTGTAAAAGAGGGGGGGGAAATTAGCATATATGGGTGGAATAAATAAAGTGGACTCTAGAGCTACAGGTATCGATTCTTTTTGTAATCTAATATATTATCTATCATTCCAGTTATTAATAGAGTAATCCGATAAAACACTTTTGCTTGCAAAAATAAAACAGACTGACTTTTGCACATTTGTATTCCTTGCATGTAGCACAGTTTAAAGTTAGCATTTATAAATGGTAAAAATACATAAAAAAAATAAATACAGGCGACGCTTATGTATACAGGCGACAAACAGGCATTAATAACAATCATCATAACACCCAAGTTTGTGCAACATTCAGAACTAAAAGTTCTGATCTCGGTTCTGTCCTAAATCACACTGAACAGTAGGTGGACTGGGCGAGTGAACATAGTATTTATTGAACTGTGTGTGAAGAGTCCCCGAGTTAAGTGATGTTTCGGTGGGATTTTGTACACTGCCCTCGGCTTTTTCACGAAGACAGTGGGCAATTTATATTGTTGTATTGATTAAACAATTCCTCAAGGCATAAGAATTGGCTTGAGGATTATTTGGAATCAATTCACTAGAGTAACTCGAGTAATTGTTTCAGCCCTAGCAGACTCCCGCCCAGTTTTCTTGGTCTAGGTCCTGGACCACTGCCAATCAACCCCACCCCTCAATCTAGACATGTCATATATTACCTAGCTGTATGTGCTCTACTGACACAGACCCCAACCCTGACTGAAACAAAACACACACTCTCTCTCTCAGACACGTGAAGTAGCCAACAGCTTCCTTTCATGAGCATGATCCTAGTTCACAATGGGGATCAGTTTTCAGTATGAAGAGTAACAAATCGATCTTCATTACTCATTTTTCTGCAAATGCCACACATGCAGCAGTTTTGAGGAATCCCAGTGGCCCTCCGCTTCAATCATGTCTCACTAAATGCCCAGCAGGGCAGAAGTAGAGCTGAGATTCAAACTTAAAATTGAGATGTCAGCAGTGATAAGATAGTGTGTTAGACCACTGTGCCCCCCGCCACCCCCCATTCAAGCAAGGCCAGGGAATAGATTGTATATGCTGGCAGCAAAGAAACGACTTCAGGTCACCCAGAATGAGTTCTATACCAAATAAATAAAAGCTCCCAACACATTTTTATTTGCAAAAATTAAGTTAAGAAATTTATCTTTATAGACAGATATGCCATGTTGATTAAGAATTTTTTTCAAACACTCTTACCTCCTCTGGGCACCATGCTGCTGCACGTTTCCATGGGCTTAGAGCCACCCTGACCCATCCCATCCTCTGGAGGCATGTATGCTGGGGGAGGGGTGTCGGCTAGAAAGAAAAAAAACATCACAAAGGAAGCAGTTACAGTGGAGATGCGGCAGCAAAACAAATGGCTCATCCACATCAATACTCAAGTCAATGCTTCGATGGATCTTAACTGGAAGCCCCCCCTCTCTCATGGATAGCTTTTAGTGTCCGATTTCACATGTCCCTGATAAATGCCCATTTCGAACCCATCAGCCAGCAACATTTCCACAGTGGATTCTAGTTCCATAGAGCTAAAATGAAACCGTTGAATTTAGCCATTACTTTTTAATAATAGCATCCAGTGATCATTCTTGGCTGTGTCATAATAAAGAAGAATGCAGATATCCTTGGTAGTTGTCAGATTTTATGATAAAAACAAACACATACACCTGTCTGTGCAACATAAATACAATGATTAAAGTATTAGTCATATAAAACCACTTTCCCTTCTTTTCTACATGTGTGTCCAGTCGTTTACAAATTTATCTCAGGCAGCATTTATCAGTTTATCAGAGTCTATTCACAGACTGCCCAAAACATTTCTAATAG
Organism: Microcambeva barbata; assembly: GCA_034509105.1. Taxonomy (NCBI): domain Eukaryota; kingdom Metazoa; phylum Chordata; class Actinopteri; order Siluriformes; family Trichomycteridae; genus Microcambeva; species Microcambeva barbata. The sequence goes on from JAYDZF010000003.1 coordinate 11,779,350, forward strand.
GGAAAGTGACACATCACTGTGCTTTATTCTGCAGCTCAGGGGTATACCTTCAGTCCAGTCACCTCTTATACATTGCATTCAGTATGACATTTCTGTATCAGTTAACAACATACTAATAAAAGCATTTTTGTTGACATACATTCATTTCAGTGTTTTTTCTTATTCGTGGTATTGAAATTGAAGAATTTTAGTGGTACAGATACTGACTATGCATTTCTGACATCCCTATAATTTGGCACTTGCATCCAAAGTGACATACTATTGACAAAGATACAATTTAAACCGGGTTCCCCTACTATTTAAGACAAAGGCCTGGGTGACGTATATTTAAACAGATATACCTGCCATACGTAAGGTTTCACTGAGCTCTACATGACTTCCACTACGAGTACAGACACGCCTAATCAACACAGATGGCTGAAAGGCAGACCAACTGTACAAGGAACTAGATAAAATTATTACCTGGGAGCTGGAAGGGGCTAGATGGTCCTGAGCTGGCAGGTGAGTTGGGATATGTACCACTGCTGGCAGGAGAAGGTGGATATGGTGAATTTGGTGAGATGGGGAAGGAGCTTCCACCACTATGCTGCTGGAAGGAGTCTGGATAAGTTGCGTTAACAGGCATGAGTGGCTCGTTGTGGCTCAGGTTGCGAAACTGCACCAGCAGGCTGTGCTGGGGGTTGAACTCGCTGTGTCTTGGCACCAACACGGGAGGAAGCACTGTAAGTGGGGAGAACAAACAGAAAATTATATAATGAAGTCTATCTAACGATGTACAGCAATGACAGAGTATTTCATGGGCTCTGGTTAATAGACTACAGATATGGATTCTGCCGCTGTAAATTTTAGATTCAAGTGTTTCATTTGGCACCATTAATCATGACAGTCGTCTAATGCGTTTTAGCAGTTGGCATTTCTAGCACTGCAGTAGCCTGGTTCATACTCTATTAATGTTCACCTTTTGCTTTTGGTACGCATCACTGACATTTCCTACTGATCAGTCCATGGCCTACTACTATTTATTATCTATACCGGGTGTCGAGCTGAAAACTTCCCACACTTGAATCAAATTGATGTCTCTTTCCCTTTTTCAATTTTATTTTCTAGAAGGGAGATATTAAAGAACATTTGCATGTTTGTATTTCTGGAACACAATTTCTAGGAAACTACTAGTCAATAAATAATATAAATTGATGTGCTACATGTCTTTCCGATTTTTGATATTATTTAATGAAAAGGAGATATTAATGGTGGGAAGTTTTCAGAGTAACTCTTTACTTTCATGGTTTTCATTACCAGCATTATGATGATGATATTCAAATCCGTGTCGACTCCAAAGCTACCGCTAACCTTACACTCCCTACTCTTAAATGGTGTACTCAGTAATATTCCTCATCTTCATTTAAGCTTGACATGAAAGATACAAACAGGTTGGTCCATGATTTCATACCATCCTGCTTGGACTTTTGAACTCAGAAAATTTAAAAAAATCAAACACATTAACAATATTTGGCTCTGATTAAATAATACTAAATCAATCAGCCCTCCCCAATTCCACCTATACTGGTCACATGTTACCTGGGAATCATTTCAGCTGATTCTGTTTAGTTTTTATTCCAACTATGCTTCCTGCCGCAACCCTCCAATTTATTCTGACCTAGGGTGGCAACCAGGAACTTCAGACTCTCGATGATGTGCTCAAATCTACTCCACTCACCCAATATAAGGCATTAATCCATCCCAAAATTATGACCGGACACTGTTGTGGGGTAGATATTTATGCCATGACCCCAAATAATGATGCTCACTTATTAATTGCATTTATAGCTCGGTATAAACCTTCCTCTTTTAAGAAATACACCTATTCTTTCCTCAGAGTTTTGTTCTTCCCTTTCTGAATCTGATTATGAAAGTAAATTATTTAATTTAACAAATCATTATATTCACTATATTAATTGTTTTTATTACTTTAAGATCAAGGACCGAGATGTTTAAATATGATAGTGAAAGCCAAAAAGATCCATTTTCATCCCACAAGAGAGATGTTCTCTCACGCTACTCCATGGCATGGTGTCCTTGGATTCAGTACAGCACTCCCTATCTACAGTTTTTTCAAGCACAGCAAAAAATAGGTTACACAGATAATACCACATGGTTTAAAGGTACAAATCGACACAGATATAGAATGCGAGGTTACAACAACAAAAAACCTTACCAGGACTTTCAACCCTTTTGTAGTGATATGGGTTGATGCAAACTTCCTTCTGTTTTGAGCCAAAAGGGTATTCACACACCTCAAGGGGCTTAAGTTCATGGTGTGACTGGAGGTCAGGCCAGCGCCAAACACGGCAATAGATAACGTGTGGGAGGCCCTTTCTATGAGACACCTGCAAGCGGCCATCCAGCGAACGTGGGATTGTTACACACTTGCTGGGCTGGCCTGGGCTGCTCAAGGCCTTTTCTAGATCTTCCATTGCTCCCTTCTTCTTCTTCAGCTTCTTTACAAGTGCATCCACGGCCTTCTCGGCCCATTTCTCCTCTTCATCGCCCTGCTTCCAACCCAGCAGGCGTTTCACTGCCGGGCTAGTGAAAGAAAACAGGCTAGACATGGAGGTCATGGTGCCACACCGTGCAAGGAAGAGGGAGCTGGAGCGCTATTTGGGCTGCGCCAGGCCAGGAGGATGACGGGGTTTGCGTGTGTTTCAAAGGTGTTTGGGGAGTCGACTGATTCAGCCTTGTACGGCCAAGGACAGGAAACAGAAGCAGGACGCAGCTGCTGGTGCTCAGGAAGGCATATGATGAAGGGGATGGGGTTGGGTTGGGGTGGGGGGGCTGGGGGTGAAAAAGAGGGTGTGAGCGAGTCACAACCACTTGGGAAGTAGTTTGATGGGAAACAGGGAAAAATGATTTTTGAAATGGCTAATTTTATTGAACTGCAGGTTCAGGTGCTCTAGTCCATACTACAGATGGGGTGCAAGGAATATTAAAGGGCGGGAACAGCTCCTGCAAAACATTGAAAAGGTGGATTAGCTGAGTATATGCAAACCAATGTAGTTTACTGATTTTATAAAGTAGCTTCCTTGCATGTGAATATTATTGCCCAACAAAACCCAATTCTGATTAACCCACCGATTTAGAGCAGCTTATATAAAACAAAATGTTATGGTAAATAATTTAAATTATGAATCTCTCAGCACATTAGAATGCCACTTTACACTGTATTACATCGAACAGAACGTAAAAATGAAGAAAATGACAAAATGAGATGAGCAAATACAATCCCAAGACACTGACCCCTTACTTCGAAAGTCACTACTTGCAATAGAGCATTTAAAAGAGAACAGTTTAGGTCAGAAAGGGTCTGAAATATAAAATGTAGCATTTAAAACATAGCAAAAAGCCAACTGGGAGTATCAGTAAATGAAGGTTTATATTTGGCACATACACAGTAGCAGTGAAACATTTATTAGCTTTTGCAACATTAGTAAAACTTTGACAAAACATACAACCATGGAGAAAAGAATCACTTTTTATAGGTACCAGTGTTTTACTCTATTTCAATTCTTATTATCTCAATAGAGGTAGCCGTGGTCTGGTGGTTAGAGAACTGGGCTTGTGATCAGAAGGTTGTCGGTTTGATTCCCAGAGCTGACAGGTCACGACTGAAGTGCCCTTGAGCAAGGCACCTAACCTCTAACTGCTCTTTGGGCGCTGTGGATAGGGCTGCCCACCGCCCCGGGCATGTGTGCTCACTGCCTTCTAGTGTTCACTAGTGTGTTTCATTGCACGGATTGGGGTAAAATGCGGAGAACGAATTTCACTGCAAAGTGATTAAGAAAGTACACTGAATCTAAAAAAACAAATAAATTATACTTTATAAAATAAAACACAGCTCATTTAGGTTTGGTTGAAAAATTGCCTCTTTGCCATTTTTGTACACTCAACTTGTTAAATAATCTATTTTATTTTTATTATTTCTCTTTTTGTTTCTATTTTAATATAAATATACAGCCATGGGAAGAGTGACCGACCAAGATGTGCAGAAACTAAACACAAAACTGAGCAGATTGGCAACACAATGCAGTTAGAAAAACAGAAACTGGCTGCCTTACAGATAAGCATAAGTTTAGTGTAAAGACTTCAGCTGTGAGTACAGGAAAGATTCACTCTAATGGGCAAGTTAACAGGACAAAATGACTTCTTTCTTGTAACTGCATTGTTATTAAGGCAGCCCAAGTGCATTTTCATGGCTTGGATTTCAGATTTTTATGTGATTACTGGAACAAATCAAACAGCTACAAACTGTTCAGCTGCTTCCCTTATCACATTAGAAGCCAGTTGGAGGGTGTTAGGTTAGACACAAGGATTTCTTCTGTCTAATCGAATGTTCTTAAACAGGAGAATGACCCACATAAAGTGATCACACTATGCTCGTCACCCTTTGGATTCAACTTCTGTCACGGTGCTGCAATAACAGATCACCATTGTGCTGCATTTGTAAACATCATGCTGTCTATGTCCCAGTCGGGGTCCTCTCTGGGCGAATCAGCAGAAAAGCTCGAGCACAGCTGCTGAAAACACTGCAAGTAAACTGGGACAAGAACGATACTAGACCACTGTAAGTCCCTTCCTGTAGCCACATCCCTTTCCCTTGACCTCTTGTAGAGCTGTCAAACATCGGCCCGACCTAAATGTTACTATTCAGAGGACTTCCATGATTGTAATGGTGGAGATGCTCAACAAGCATGTGGCTTAAATCAGCAAACTTCTGATTACAGTTCTAGTGCCTCAACTGCAAAGCAACTGCTGCCTGAAAATAAAAGATATAGGGCTACTCCTACTTCTATTTTCAGACACGTCCTAGTTTTCTACATAAGAGATATAAAACGGGTCTGTGCAGGTCCCCTAAACTGACTATTGAGCACAGATCAATTCTGTTCATTCTAACCAATCTTGGTGGTTATAAATCATATCACTGAACATAGAAATGGTTAAGGGCGTCACACACCAGGCTCAGATGTAATGGGCTTAACTAGGCTTTGTTTTAACGCTCTTGGCAACCCTACACCACCTCTCCATAGAGATTTACATCATTCGCACAAACTGGAACTGCAAACGGTGATTCTTCTACAACTCGGCTACAATAACTGCTGCAGACTAGAAATCAAGGCAGTGGGAGAAATGCTACCATATACACTTCTTTAATCAGTTTAGCATCAGTGTCAGATATATTCTGTGTTTATTATTTAAATTGCAGAATAAAGTATTGAACAGAAAGTCTTAGTTTCGTCCATGCTACTGTTAATTACCAACATGCCCACATTAGAAAAGAGATGTTAGTAACTGATTATATGTGGTAACCAAGTACTGAAGCCAATGATTTCTGTGATTAGAATAATAATTGTTATTTATGACAAAACCTGAAAAATTTGTGGGTTTTATTAGGTCAGTTCAATCCCGGGCAGAGAGGTCCTGGTCCTTTCTTCGAAAGACACTGGTTCAATCCTTACCTAGGTTGTCGGTATTTGGGGCCTTGAGAAAAGGCCCTTAACTCTCAATTATTCAGACTGTACACTGTGAGTAATATAAGTCAATTTGGATAAAGGCATCTGCTAAAAGCATATCTATATATATATTTTTACCAGATGTTTATATATATATATAAACACTAGTTATAAAGCATGTACGGATGTACAGTGAATTGTAATATAGCAATCTTACTGCTGTAGGTCTTAAAGTACATGTCCATGTAACATGTACCATGTTACCAGGTAGCAGTGAAAGTCCAGGTTGTCAATAAAATTTTCGGGGAGTTTGCATGTTCTCCTCGTGTCTATGTGGGTTTCCTACCACAATCCAAAAACATGCAGGTGAGGTGAACTGGAATTAGAAAATCGTCCAGACCTGTTCAATATAACCCGTGTACTGATTTAACTTGTGTAATGAGTAACCGTTTCCTGTGGTTGTAAAACCTGACCTTACAAACAATTGTCATTCAGTAAATATTTCTTGATGAGTAACATGTTCAAACTGTATATCATGAGTCTACTTTACAGTGCAGAACAAATACATGTATAAAGTTACAATGTTTATTTAGTGGGGACATACTACATTAAATGTTAGAATGTGTTTATGGGCTATACAAAATACGTTAATTAATTCTTTGCACAGACTC
>JAYDZF010000003.1:11969332-11980817 GCA_034509105.1 Microcambeva barbata
AACTTTTTTGGCCATGGTTGTGTTGGCACAATTGTGCTTGTGCTGGCCAGGATCCAGTAAGGAGATGCCCACACACACACTGATGCTGCTCCACACCAGGAAGCTTAAATGAAGTGAGGAAGTCAGGGTGAAATCCTCTGGGTACATTTCTGCTTAAACCTTTGTAGAAATGCATATTACCAATTTAAACCTCACCACTGCTAGGTTGCTGCTGTTGGGCTCTTGAACAAGGCCCTTAGCCCCCATTGCTCCGACTGTAAACTGTACCTGTATTGTAAGTCACTTTGGATAAAGGCATCTGCTAAATGCTGAAATTGTTAAAAAATAATTATATAAAATACAGTAATATGTGTGGAAGTATATTACCATTTTAAAAAGTTAAACCAAATGGTGAACAGTTACATCACCTGTGTATAGACCAACTTATTTAATGTGTGCACACATAAAAACAATATTTCATATGTTTAAAAAAATTATATTTGACAAAAATTGACAAAAGTGTGCACAAGTTTTGTGTAATTGTTAATACATTTATTTATTGTTGCTGGTCGTGTGCATAGTGTATTTCATTTAAATGTATACATATGTTGTGTTTTAGATTGCAATAACCAATTTAGCAGTCTATATAATCATATTGGGTCATATTGGCATATATTATGCATCATCAGGTTACGCTTCCCTTACTCCAAAACATTTTATTTTGCATTTACAGCTTATTAGTGCTAACAGGTACTATGATTAACACATTTTGGAATTGTGTTATAGGCTGTCTACATGCTAATTTCAAGTCTGCATTGTGAACTCCACACAGCATGCAGCAGTTTGTGAACATTCCACTATCAATCAGGTGCCAAAGTTTAAATACAAGCCCTACAGCGAGGCATTCACTTGTCTTTGTGTGTTTGTGCAGGAACATAATTTACCTCTAGTTTACCCTGCATTAGTCCTCACAATAAGACCTGGGTCTCTAAAGACGTTATCATTCAAAGTAACCAGGGGAACTGGTTGGCCAAATGTGAAGATGCCTTGCCTGTGTTATGCCATCATTACAGGGGTACAAATGCCCTGTGCTTCCCTGATTAATGATAACTACACAACGCTGACCTTACAGAGCTACCACATATATTACAGTCTGCTTTCAGTGGCCTTGTAAACTGTAGATGTTTAACTAATGGCACGTTCTTAACTTCCTGTTTTCTATTCTTTTCTGGCCTTGTTTGTTGGATAGTCTATATGCTCATCTCATTATAGCCTCCTTATAAACTACACCGTTAATTTGCTGTAATGCTAAAAGAACTAAAAATTATAGCCTTGCTTTGTTTTCTTAATAAGTGGGGGGAAGTTGTGTTCACGGGGACACATCTAATCACTACTGCACACATTTGCCACCAGCATGCCATAAACAATGAAACGTACACTCACTAGCCAATTTATTAGGTACACCTATCATCCTTCAGTGTTCTGATCAGTTGTAATGTATAGCAGCACTAATGTTTTAGAATGGCCGGAACCCCACCTTGGATTTTGTTCCCCAAAACATTTAATTTATGGCTTTGGCCTTGTACTGTCTACATGGTAAGTAAAGCTTATAAAATGGAACAGAAGAAACAAACAAAAAACAGGGAAGTAAACTGCCATAGCCTCAAAAAATAGACATTGAGTTCTCCATAACAAAGAAGAAGAACCATTCAGAACACTTTTATACCAAAATGTGCAAATCCAATGAGGGTGCATATGTCTGTGCTTACGTGTGAAGGTTTCATTAAGCCAAAGGTGTGCATTTGGAATTTAGAGAGCCCCATGCTGCCATGGTGGAATCTTTTCCTGAGAAGTCCACTGACATTATTAAACTGGTTTGGTGTCCAGGTTGTCTCACATCAAAAAATGTACTGCTCATAAAGAGGAGAGTCAGTGAACAAAGACCTTGGATTATCTCATGTTAAATAAAAATATGCAAAACTAAGGGCAAAAATGGTCGTGTCACCCTTCTCAAAACTGAACTTAAGGTCAGTGATATATCATAGAAGCCACGTTTCTTTCCCAATTGCTTTGAGAGTATTGCAGGCAATTTTTACATTTCTAAATTGAAAACTGAACAGTAGAACATTGGAAATGTTTTTTCTACTGACTGTTATGGAGGTTAAACAAGTTAAAGGTTTAAGTGCATTAACTAATTACAGACTGTTTTTTGACACTCAGTGGTACAGTGTATCACCTCACGGCAGGAAGGTCCTGAGTTTGAGTCCCTAGCTGGGCAGCGAGGGACCTTCCACTGTAAAATGTGGATGTTCTCTCTGAGCCTGTAAGGGTTTCCCCTGGGTGGTCTGTTTTCACCCAGTTTTGTCCTAGCTGTGTGTGTGTGTCCTGTGATAAACTTCTCAGAGTTTTCTTCAATATGTCCCACTTTGTACAGAACGCCTGTAATTTTATGACAGTTGACATGACAACATAATGTAGATATTTTAAGAATGGGAACAACATATACTTAAAATCAAGAAGTATGTAAAGTATTTAGAACTACTAGCATGAACTCAAAGGTTGTTGAACTTGTGCTCAATGCCACATCAATGATAAAATTATTCATTTATTGTTTTAATGTTTTAGTAGTCAAAGATTGTGTCAAGAGAAATTCAAAGCCTTGTGGATGGTAAAATCAACATTTTATTAATATACTTTAAATATATAACTATTTAAATTATATATTTAATATATATTTGAAGTAATTACATTTAAATTGCCAATAGCCCAGACAGAAATTAACTGCTAAATGTATTTTTCTAAATAAATGCATGCAGTCTTTACAACGTTTTTATTGTTCCTCCCGCCTTGGTGCCCACTTAAAGACCCAACCGAGACACAGAGCTGGGTGATGGCATCACTTGTAGGTGCTCAACTAAGCCATATGGTTTGGAGTGCAATAACTTGAAGCTGGAACCAACAATGGCGTAATTGAGAAGGGGTAGAGGTCTGAGCTTGACTCGGCAAAGCTGCAAAAACTCCCTCTTTCACTCTAATGAAGCTGTTGTCTGGAGATTCAGTTCTGGGTTGGGAGGATGGTGGTGGACGTGATTTGTCATACAATCTGAATCTTTAGGAGGGCCGGGGAAAGACCTCCTCTCCATATGTCTGCTTATTTTGCATCTGAAAGCTCTGGGTGGAGATGGAGGGGGGAGTCGGGGGCAGAGGAGGGGAAGGAAAGGAGTGAATTGTGGCACTGGACTAGGACTTTTCTTTCAATTTTTTTTCCCTATGTCAAACAGTAAACGTGTTTCTTCTAACAGCAACAACATCTTAAAATCTTATATTTTGGGGGGTTTATTTTGTTAGGCCATGTTTACTCTCGTATTGTGATGCATTTAATATAATATGGTAGCAGTTCCATAGCAAAAAATCGAGTTCAAACTGTTAAAATGTTACTGGCTTGAACAACATACAAAAATGACATTCAACTAAATTTACTTGACTAAATAAATCATTAAGCAAAACAAGGGCCACTTGAAAGAATGTCTCTGAACAATAAGGAGCCCGGAAACAATGGCAGCACTTTTGCATTAGGTGTAGCTAGTAGAGAATCTAGACCACCATGTAGTGAAAGAGCACTGGGAAATTATACAAGTGCAATTATGCCATAACAATAGCAAGTCCGCTTCCCTCAGGTCAGTGGGCAATGCTGTGTACTGCAATGGTAATGGTCACTCGGCTTATACAGCGTCTATAAGAACAGGCGTGAAACATTGGATTGCGGAGGATATACTCACTGCTTTTGTGAGAAGTGGTGCTATGGAGACATAAAGGACTGCTGTGGGGTTTACATTTCCTGCTCAAACAATTTAGATTGAATCTTAAGCAACAATTCTTAAATCTTTTAATACAATTAAAACTAGTTCAGATTTAAATTTAGCTAAACACAACATGGCAGGCAGGCAGGAATCTAAGAAAAAAAATTAATTAAACAAACAAAAATTTTTACAAAACTCTCTTCATGTGAACATATAGGAGTTAAATATATTTGAACCATTTTAGTCTCATAAACTAAAGTAATCCATTCAAATACACCGTAATTTTGCTCCAACTTAAATCATTCAAAAAGCCTTCCATGGTTGTATTCCAAGATTCCAACTTGACATAACAATACGACCACTGTAAATGATTAGCTTGTCATCCTGGTTAGTGGGTTGGATATACTAAACATTTTATCAAAGCCAAAGTGTTAGAAGCAGGGAAAGGCGCAAGTGTAAGGATTTAAGTGAGATTGTGTAATGTTTTTAGTCATGGGAGGCCAAAACTCGTTGGTGCACAAGGGGAGCAAAGGCTGGCCAGTGTGATCTGATCCAACAGACAAGCAAAAATTTAAAGCAAAGATGACAGATAAACATATATTTGCATGCTACAACAGTTAAGAAGAAACCTGGTACCTAATGGACACTGTAAGAACCCCATGTTGCTGTGGGGCATCCACTTTACCACCTGTGCCACTGTACCCCCTGCTGCATTTTGCTAAGCAAATGAAACAAAATGACTTTGAAAGTTTGTGTTTCAGGATCTGTCTATTTATTTTGTTAAAGAGTTAAAGAATTCGACATTGTTTCTGGATGACTGCATTACACACGGGTCATGAACTTGTTAATGTGAAGACATCTGTACATTTTCCATCCCCTGCCCATTCTGATATCAAGGTTAATTATACGAGGGCCTGGCGCTCTGTAAGAATGCAGAGTGGAGAAAACATGGAAGTCCCCAAGGACCTCCATCAGTTTAGACCATTCTTTTTGATGCAAACACCATGCGCAGCACTCAGATATTTGTGGACATCTGTCCAGGCTCATCAACATGCATGGCCTCAGTTTGGAGCTATCTGACCTGCCTAAGCCACAATGGCAAGCCAGTCTGATCTATGGCACACCGCTGCTTCTGCTTTTATGCCGCTGTCAAAGACGTGCTTTTAAAAAACTGGGCTTTTAATGCTAGGAAAAAACGCTACGGACCCGTGAGGAGTCTAAAGATGTTTCCGCTTCTGGCTTCTTGCATTGGGACGTGCAATTTTTCTTAGCCTTTGTCTTTACTAAGTTATACAGAGACGCGCCTGAGGAAAATGGAAGCTTACAGAGAGGCCCCAGTTAAATAAAGACTTGTTATGTGCATTTTCAACACATGGGTTTGGCAAGCTAAACTTACATCATTTATTCATTTGGCAGAAGCTTTTGTGGTAAAGAATTTACAAATGAAGCTAAATACAATGCACCTGCTAAAAATCAGGCAATCCAAGTGTTGCCGAAAAATGTTTTACAAAGTCTGTAAAAAGACCAAATAATTACGATTTTTAGAACATTTGGGCGACAAATTAAAGAGAAAAGGGCTTCTTAGTAAGTTGCTGGGCCATTACAATCTGCTAGACCAGCTTCTGTGTGTGTTCTGGAGCTGTAACAGAGGATGGAACACAATTCTAACAGGGTTGAAATCAACTGACTGCAGAGACCATTGAATATACTTACATGTGGTGTAGCAATACACAGTATTATACTTGGCCTTCAACATTAATAGTGACCCCTACCAACCATGGACTGTTCTCACTGCTAGCCTCTGTGTAGAGTTTCCAAAGTCTTAGAAGAAGAACAGCCAGGTTCAAAATCAGCTTTTCCCCACATGCAATAAGATTGCTGAACTCTAATTAAACATTGCTTCAAATCTATTTTGATTACTCCATACCCGAGAGCTAAAGTGCATTACACCTTCTTGTATATATACTTTAATTTTAGGTTCTGACATATGTGTTTATATATGCACCACACTCTACTCTACATTGCACTTGGCTTTACATTGTATTGCTTATAGATCTCCTTGATCTACTCTGAGCCTATGCAACATAATTTTGCTCCAATATCCGCTGTACAGTCTAAATTTCAGTGAAAATAAAATCTCTCTAACCCCATAAGTGTAACCCATTCATCAGAGCCTTACAATACATTGACCCAGTCCATTGAGTATGTATGCCTGTACTCAGTATTTCTGGGTGGAACTTGACCCACCATGACCAGTCATTCTCATTAAAACATTTTTTGACTCATCATGTCCTGACAGGCAGACATTGCTATTGAAATATTCCTTAGCATTGATCAGGTGATCAATCAGAATAACTTAATATTGATTGGGATTTGTATTGAATGATAGTATAGATTTTTTTACAAAAATATATGCAAGATAGAAAGAAAATGACTGACAACCTCAATATAATAGGATTTAATACATAAAATCTAAAACAAATGTGAGAAAAACAGAAAAAACATTGAATTTTAGAATCTTGTTATATGTTAGAGAACTGTAACACATCTAAAAAAAAGTAATAAAAACTTTAGTCAACTATTTATTACATGGCCAAAGTATGTGACTTGATAGCCTCTTCTAATGACTGAATATTCAGTAACACATAATTTTAAACAGTGTAAAATACACATAATACATAATGATATACATAAATACAAGAAATATATGTTTCCAATGATTCCCCTAGATTTTGGGTATAGGACAGTTGTCTACACAGACACCTAACCTTATACCCCATGAAATGCTTCAAAAGGCACCAGGAAAGAACCCTAAACTTCCAAAGTCTTGAAGAATCTTATAGAATCTGTGAGAGATGGCCAACTTCATTATAATGCCAATGTTTTTGGAATGGGATGTCCAGCATGCTCATTGTCATATGTCCGCAGTGGGTGGCATATTGGCTAGGTGGCTAGCACTGTCACCTCACAGCAAGAAGGTCCTGGGCCCAATCCCTATGTGGGGCGGTTCGGGGTCCCTTCTGTGTGGAGTTTTACTCTGGCTGCTCCGGTTTCCTCCCACAGTCCAAAAACATGCTAGTGAGGTGAATTGGAGATACAAAATTTGTTAAGCCTTATTTCAAAATGGATCCTTATTAATTTTCCCTCGAACATTTACACATAATATTGCATAATAAAGTGAAAAAGCCTTATCAAAGCCTGCCACCATCATGCTTCACTGGCCAGGTGATGAGTGGTGCCTGGTTTCTTCCACACATTTAATTTTTCTTTTATCAGTCAGGAGAATTTTGTTTCTCATCGTCTAAGATTTCTTTAGGTGTAATACATTTTACAATAAGGCTGTAACATAACAAAATGTGGAAAAATGAAACGCAGTGAAAATTTTCGTGTTGCACTGTAACTTGTGTACTGATGAAAAACTTTGAGTAAAACAGTTGTGTGTCCTGTCATGAATCTAACCAAAGTGTTAAAATCCCAAATAAACAAAGCAAACGTTATTATTATCATAACACAATAATGTGTATGACAAATATCACCAGAACAATATTTTTTAAAGAAACAATGACAGTGACAAAAGATGACATGCACTATCATATTCATTAATTTAATGTGACCTCGATACAATATTTTTGCAACATCGCATACACTTAAATTTAATAGTAACGTTGATGCTTGCTGACTCTACCTCGACTCTCGATTCGTGTTAAATCCCGATTACACGCCAAATACGTTAATCTTTTATCGCCCTCTTGTGGAAAAACAAGATAGCTGTTAAACTCAAAGCAGTCAGCAATCAAGATATTTTCATTTCATTTTCTTTTATCCCTTATCGTAATTACACCTTGGATGGGGCGCCAGTCCATCGCAGGTATAAAATGGACAATTCAGTGTCAGTGAAAACATGCAAACTCTGGGATTGAACCCATGACCTTCTTGCTGTGAAGCGAGAATTCTAGCATTCAAGATATGAGATAAAATAAGATCAGTTAGTTTACGGCACGATGCCTTTATTGTCATTGCAGAGTGTACAAAGAAATTGTACAAAGAAATTCTACACATATACACAATACATACAGAGGAAGTTAACAACACATCAATAATGTCAAATGAAATATATGCTATAGAATCAAAGAACATATTTTAGTAAACTCAAATTTAGGCACTCAGTTTATTATGTAGTTATTCTGACATCTAGTGGCCATCAGTTTCTTACTACAGAATGGATTTCAGAACTTTTGGAGAACAAAAAAATTTATAATACAAGCATAAGAACATACAACTCGACAAAATGACCATAAAGCCTCTTATTGTTTCGATGGCTCAAACTAGGCCACAATGCTAAACAGAAAAGGGCCTTCACCAAGCTCTTAAAATAAACTTAAAATACAGATTTATGTTATAAAACTGCCTGTACACACATTTTGCGGTGTGAATGCTCAAATTGTAGTATCTGATAAAAGAGGACCACATTTACAGTGGACTTTCAATTTACATAAATAAATACAAATGTTGAATAAAACAACATTATCATCTATATAAATTGATATAACAATATATTCACTGGCTATCAATGAATCAATAATAGAGCAACATGACTTGTCATTACCAACACTGTCATTCTGTTTGTGACCAGCTAAACCAGCAGCAGATCAACAACAGACCAACACAGTACACCAACATAAAATATCTGAGCAGAAAATCACAGTGTTAAAAATAAATAATTTATTTATTAAGATTTTTTGAAATCTTAGTTATGGTTTTTACTTAATGTATACCTTTATGGCTATTCTGTTTAAGAAAAGAATATATGCATACTTCAACTTGACATTCTGGATGTTAACTTTTTTGCCAAATGAGAAAAAAAATTTGATGTTTTAAATAGACTACTATTCAAATAATGACGTTATATAGTTAAATAAATATATATCTATTGCAATATATGATATTGTTTGTAAACCCTCCCTTTTCCCATACGGCGACCCTGGGCTGAAGGAGACTCGTATTTTGAAATACGAGTCGGGGGAAGTTGAGTTGTTCTCAGGTTTACGTTGAGTGCATCGTGTATCAGAAAATTAGTAGTAATACACGCTTCTGAAAGACATGTTTTACCACGTAAGTATTAACAAATCCCCCTTTGTCCCTTTCTACGTAGTTATTTATATTATGGTTAATAAACTAACGGCGTATTGAAAGACTAGTATGGTGCTAACATAGCCGATGATGCTAACAGTGAATAGAGTGGGGACATTGTAATGTGTCTGGTTAAGTCACGGTACTTTGTTTACTTCGTTTTATATGTTAAAGAAGTTGTTGTAGAATTTTATTTGCCCTGTTTTACTAGCTTCTTAATAATAGTCAGGGTCACAGTTGTTCAAGGCGTAAACATAAACACGAGCATAAAAAGAGCTAAGCATATATTGAAACGTGTTCGAATTTGTAAGTTTCTGTTAAAGACTAATTTTTTAATTAAAAAAATACGGTCCTTGTTCAAAACAATTGCATCTTTTTTTTATTACACTATAAAAGTGACTACAACGTTTCTGGTTACGATTTATGTTGAAATATAATGCTGTTTGCGTGAGGTAAGTAGAAACAATGCAAAGTTGTTTTTTAGCCCAATTTTGCTAGAAAACCTCACAGGACAATTCAATGTCTCCAGTCAACCTAGTAACATGTTTTTGAACTGTGGGAGGAAACCGGAGTACCTGGAGGAAACCCACGCAGACATGGGCAGAACATACAAACCACACACAGAAAGGATCCAAAGTCTTAGTAAAAATGATCATTGTGTACATTTAATCACAGTAACTCAGATTTGTAACTTGACTGTGCTACTCTACCAAGAATTTTGTTGCTACAACATAACCTTTGTAAGGCCAAATGATTGAGTTATCTAAACAGGTTTTGCATGTATGTTTTTGTAGATTTCTTTAGAACATGAGATTCTCCTTCATCCTCGATACTTCGGCCCGAACCTGTTAAACACTGTCAAGCAGAAGCTGTTTACAGAGGTGGAGGGAACTTGCACAGGAAAGTAAGTCTAGCAATGCTCAGCATAGATTGTAATGTAATCACATCTCCAATGTTGTTTTTGTTCTGGGCCTTGGAGTGGCACTGAGTGGATATCAGTGGTAATATGCTAGAGTATCATATGATTTTCTTATGCTGATTATTACCAAATCATTTTGGGACTGCTCCAGTTTGTGGTCATATATTTATTTGGTATAGTTTTATGCTGGATGGCCTTCCTGACACAACCCTTACAATGCAGCAGTTTATGCATCCTAGTGTGTAGGTACTTATATGGTGTCTCCAATTAACCTGACTGCAAGTTTCAGACTGTGACAGGAAACTGAAACTAATGCAGAAACAGGGAAAAACAATCCACACTGAAAGGACCCAGAGCACCTCACCTGGGGATCGAACCTAGGACCTTCTTGCTGTGAGGCGACAGTGCTACCCACTTTGCTGCCTTAACGCAATTGTTAAAATTATGGTTGTTAAACCATAAGGGCACAGAACGGACAAGTGCATCTTACCTGACTGGTCGGCAGCACCTCTGCTGATACAAACCTCGGCTCTCGGCTGTAGTGGGCTGTAATATTTTTTGGCATTTTTTGAGTGTCATGATATGAGTGTCAAATGCTGATAATTATCTAAGAACCAACACAATTCGTTTCCAACTTATTACATTTGTGTTCTTCCAGTAAATTGTGCACCAGGAGCTGATAGAAACTTAAGCAACAGAGTTACCTGTGTGTTTTCGCACTGTTGATTAAATTTGTGTTTTTAGGTATGGCTTTGTCATCGCAGTGACCACAATTGACAACATCGGGGCAGGCGTGATCCAGCCAGGCAGGGGTTTTGTGTTGTACCCTGTCAAATACAGAGCCATTGTGTTCCGACCCTTTAAAGGCGAGGTCGTGGATGCAGTGGTTACCCAGGTTAACAAGGTATGGGTTTAACCCCCTGTTGCTGTCTGTAATAACTGCCTAGTTGATTAGTTTTTCACAAAATTTTCAATCTCTTTCAATTTTACAGGTTGGACTATTTACTGAAATCGGACCAATGTCTTGCTTTATCTCACGCCATGTAAGTAATGATATCCAGCTTGAAAGAGTTGTTTTTGACCAAGTCCTGATTATAAATGGCTACAAAAGGTTTATTTGATATAATTTCCGTTGACTTAACGTTTTGGTGGATATAATTGTGTTTGGTGGATGATGACATTGTACTGTACAACATATAATTGTCTGTACAACACAATAAAATAAGCTCTACTATAGCAATATAATCATTTGGCTGCTGAGATATGTATGTATAGCACAAATTAAATCTGATCATGCTCTTAAATAAATTTAGATGTTACATAAACCTTTATTGTTTGATGCTACAGGTTTTAAGTAATTATGATTTGTATAAGTCTACATGCATTTTCTGTTGCAAGTTGTTTTTTATTATTCAAAATATGTTTTGATTTAAAATAGACAAACAAATAGACATTTATATATGATTTATAAATAAGGAAGATCATTGTGATCAATACCAGGCATATAGGGAACTGTGGTCGTTTTTCAAGGCTTGGATGAAAACACATCTGTCAGGGGAAATTTATACTAATGGTCAAATATCAAAGCTGCTAAAACATTATTGACTGCATTTCTATTATCTGTTTTTGACTGCACCACTGGTTTTGTTCTAGAAAT
>JAYDZF010000003.1:11998175-12010734 GCA_034509105.1 Microcambeva barbata
TTACAAGATCATGGTACTGTCCTAAATTACAATTTCTTACTGAACTTGGGTGCAGCGAGTGTGTAGTTAACTTGGTTGGACACAGCCCTTGATTTTTTTTTTAAAACACCTGCCCCAGTGCGAATGTAGAGCAGAAGTAAAACTCATCAAAACATTTAATATTGGATCTAGACCTTGTGACCAGACCAGCCTGCCTTTTGTTTTCAACAATGTGGCAAGTGATATTTTCAACATATTCCAATCCTTCCAGCCTTGCCTCAATGTTTGAGCCAATTTAAGCCATAACATTTTTTAAGTTATTAAATGTAGTTTATACATTTTATGCTCACTGAATCCAAGAAGGCTTTTGTTTTGTAGATGAGTTTCTTTACATTCTTATTCTTTTCCAATTTAAGGAATGTTCCAGCGTCTGGATAAACTGCGCAAGAATGCTTTTGCTAGCGTCATCCTCTTTGGCACCAACAACGACAGTTGCATCTCCGGCATCTGGGTATTCAGAGGCCAGGATCTAGCTTTCCCTGTAAGCACTTGTGTTAAATGAAGTTTTCTGTAATTTCAATCCTTTATATTACATGATTATTGCAAGATGGTTACAATTGTTTTTGCTCGTTGCAGCTGTCCGATGACTGGCAGATCGACTACGAGTCCTATAGCTGGCGCAAACTGGACGTTGACAGTGAGGAGTGTAAGACCATGGTGAAGGAGTACTTTGCATGGGAGGGTGACTTTAAGCATGTAGGCAAACCTTTCAATCAGGGCAAGATCTTCAAGTGAGCTGTGACTGCACTTACTGATGAAATCCATGGACATGCAGAACGAAACGTGGTGCAAAAAAAACTTTAATGCCAGCTGGGGAGAGCTGTGTGCTAAAGGGTCTTGGCTTGAGAAATAAAATGATTTTTCTCAGTTTCTCTTTGCTTTTTTTTGTTCGTTTGCAAAGTCTCTTATGTTGGGTATTTTGTCGGCCAAATTTAGGTTGATGGTTGTATTATTTGGAAATAAACTAAGAGCCCACTTGTCACTCATTTGTTGGCATTTAAATCCAATACTGATTTTTTTTTGCTCACATTAGGGGTTGCCAAAGAGGATGTCTGCTATATTATTTTGATGTGTTTTTTTAAGCCTGACACGGGGTGGTACTGTGGCTTATTGGGTAGCAGTGATTCCTCTCACAGCAAGACTGTCCTGGGTTCCATCCCCAAGTGGGGTGATCTGGGTCATTTCAGTGGAGTTTGCATCATCTCATATTTTTGTGGGGTTTCTCGCAGTCCAAAAATATGCCACCGGGTTGGACACTGAATTGCCCTTAATGTCCCTCAGACCAGTGCATTAGTACCTGTCTTAAGCTTGGATAAGAAGCTATAGGAAAGATATTTGGTGTAAAAAATGCCAAATTAGATGTGACACCCAGTTATCAAACCCCTTAATTGAACAAAACAAAGTCCAAGGAAAATTGACTTCTGCACTACCCAACACAACCCTCTTTAGTGAGGGGGGCAGACTTGGCCTAGTGGTTAGAGTAAAGATCTAGAAATATTGTTGAAATCTCACTGCTGTGAGCAAAGCCCTTAACCCTTAAAAGCTCAGAATGTATAGGGCAGGGGTGTTGAACTGGATCCATAAAGGGCAATGTGGCTGCTGGTCTTTGTTCCAACCAACCCAGCATGTCACATCAGTGAGACCAGCTAATTAAGCTATTGAAATCAGGTGTGTGCTGATCTGGCTGGACTAAAATCCAGCAGCCACAGAGGTTCTTTGAGGATGGTGTCAGTTTAGATGGCTGATCATGTGACTTCCTGGGTTTGTTGGAACAAAGACCAGCTGCCACACAGCCATTTATGGATCCAGTTTGATGCCCCTGGTATAAGGTAAATAATGTAAATCGCTTTGGATAAAGGCGTCTGCTAAATGCTGAAATGATCGGGGTTTGGGACTGCACAAATTTTTGTTTTTTAGTGGTTAAAGTGTCCAGCTGACCAGTGGCAACACCAAGTTTTGAACGGGGAGAGTTCAGACTTGCTGTGCAAGTGGAAAATCCTGATTCTCTAGTGCATTTAAAACAAGTACTGATTCATTTAATTTATGATTGAATCATTCTTGTGTGATCCATTTGGATACAATTTTATAGGCTTAAAAGTTAAGCCTATAAAGAGTTGTATGTTAACTTAAGAGTAACTTAAGTGTTCTAGGATTAATAGTTAGCACTAGAACAGCCCAAACTCTGTAGCACTTTTGTTTGCATCATGTTTTCCACATGTGAATTGTTAGTGTTGTCTTGCTTAATAGACATAATTTGGTTGTAATGAATACCAGATATTTCCATTTTATTTCACTTTGCCACAGGCCTGGTTACACATGCTCATTTTTTCTGAAATGATTTCCAGGAATCTACCTCCTGCTGGACATAATCCCACTTTTATTTGTATTTGTTTAAAAAGCCCGCCACTAAATACATGAGTACAATAAACACACAATTATCCACAGAATCAGAGAATGTGTTGAAGTTCACCAAAAATCCTGCATATAAATTGAACCTTATAGGTTGGCAAGTAGGTAATTGCACGAAACCTGGGCTCCTGACTTGTTTCATTTGTTTTGACCTGTATTGTTTGATCTACTAGGGAGATCTACTTGGGGAGATTTCTTCAACAAGGGATTAAATGTCTATAATGCTAGTTGCAATTCTGGCCTTAATTATCCATGTGACACTGGAGAGGAGAGAGCAGTGTATCGGCACAGATCAAGTAACCTATGTTTACACTGGTGGTGATGTTCATCACAATGAATCAGTGGCATAAGGATATATGAAAATTAAAGAAACTGTTGGACAGTATGTTTCATTTACCAATTCACACTTAACGTGCTATTATCCACTGGATTTATTAAAACCACTGTTTAGTAGAACAAGCAATTGTTTTAGTTAATAATAAAATTTGATATATTTTAATTTATTTATTTCAATATTTACATTTATTTCAATATTTAGTTTTGGCCCATGGCCTTTCATTGAATTTAAGTTTTGACCCCTTGTTAAAAAACTTAAATGAGAGCGCATGTAAACCAGTTTTAACAGGCTTGCAATAGTGGAATTTATGGCAGGTCCATTGTAAGGTCAAATGGTTTGAAAAAGTGTGTCAATGCCAGAAGTCTGCCTGATCATAGATACATCACTGAACTACGGTTAATGATGACGTGTGAGCAGAATTTTGGAAACATCAACGCGTGAAATAGAATAAGAAGTTTAAGCATTTTTTATTTTATAGCTAATGTTTTACAGAATGTCCTAATCATCTTTTTAGGGTTGTGGCTTAAGTAAAAATGGTGTAAAACAACACAGTTGGTTTGAAGGTAAATACCTTTACCTTTATCCAAAACGACTTCAGTCTGAGCAATTGAGTGCCGTCCCCAAGGGCAGCAGCAAACTGATTACTAATCCATTCCTTAACCACTATGCTACAATTTGTGGACATATTATAGAACAACTAAACTTCTTAAAAGAATTAATGCTTACTGTGGAAGCGAAATATTGCACAGCTCTTACTGGGTCAATAAAACCTTAATGTGGTGCAACACTAGTTAGATGTAAAGGAGAATACACTAAACTTTACAGCTTGTCAAGGGAATGGAAATATATTAGAATTATTAGACCTTTAAAACAGTAATTTAGAGAAGAAGTGTATTGCTCACAAATGTGTGGATTAGAAAACTGCAGAAATTAAGTTTTATTATTATTTAGAGGTTGTTTTGTTGGTTAGCAAGGTTAGCACAATTCCATATCTGGCCATATATGGGTGGATATGAATAACAGTGGCAGGAGTTACAGCAGTAGATGTGGTATTTATATTCTTTATTTGTCATATTGACAATGGCTATAAATCAAACAAAACTGTGCCACCACACTTTTTGTTTCATTTTTTACATGTTGGTTACATTCATGACTTATAGATGGTTATATTGAACACAGTTGTGAACAGTTGTGTATATCCAATTCACCTCAACTGCATTTTTTAGACTGTGGGAGGAAACTGGAGCACCCAAAGCAAACCCACGCAGACACTGGGGGAACTTGGACTCACTTGGCATCGAACCGAGGACCTGACAGGACCTTGGCATCGATCAAAAAACAGAGGAGCTTTTTTGATCGATGAGTACAGCAAATCATCTGAGACGCCCATTCTAAAGAGAATTTCACTTGAAGGATCATCATGGTAAAATCAAAATCAGTGTACATATTTGAGGAATATGATAGCCATGATCACTGTATATAAGCCAGTTTTATTTGTCATTACCAAAGGCAGTGTTTATTTGTCATTAGAAAGAATTGGTAACCAAAGTGTGTTTGACAACGACCTAAATAAATACAATTTAAATCGTGGTGTCCAATACTAGCGATATTTTGCAACCGCCCAACTCCCACAGAACTCCATGGGATTTTGTGATTGTCCAAACCTAAAACAGTTTCATCATTTTGGTTCAAAATATAGGTAGATTATTGCAATTCTGAAGTGAATATATATATATTTCAAAGTATATTTACTGTATATTCCTGTAATTCTTGCTTCTAAGCCAAAATAAATCGTTAGCATTGGAAGACTTGAATTTCTACTTCCAAACAGCAGAGGGCGCCCAAAGCTTCACATGCCAGCATGTCCGTTCTGCTCCTAAAATGGAGACCAACTCCCAAAATCTCCAGCTACAATGGGTGCGTTCTGGAAATGGAGTTTGGGAACATTTTAAATAACAAAGCTAAGTAGTTCCATCACAGAAGTACTCAATACAGTATCCGTATCTCAATACACTTACAAATGTACAAGTATAACAAAAATAAATGTGCTGTTTTGCAACCAATCCCACAAAAAGTTAGGATTGTAGAAAAGACAGTGTTTCTTACATTTAGTTATTTGATTGCAGACAGAACTCGTGATATTTAATATTTGCTTGGACTCATTTCTGCTTTGTAGACCTACATCACTTATTAAAGCAATAGACTGTGACTGCAAAGAACAGGGGGTGCTGTGTGTATATTTTTTAACCCAACAAATCCACATTAAGAGACACTGTAACATTAAATTAATACTAAAATTGTTAACTTTAGCAAAGTTCACTAATTTTGTTGTCTATGTTTAATTATGTAAGCAAGCCAAGACACTAAGCCAGGATTTGCTTGAACTATACTTCAGCCTTAACATTACAGTCAGTTTAAATTCCTCTCTGCTGTTTATCTGCTTGGTCTTTTCCTTAAATTAAAAGTCCCTAGACTTTCTGTCTTGTGACTCTTTAAAGACGCAGAATAAACAAAGGATTAGTAAAATATAGAAGTGCTTTGCATGGTGCATTTTTTTTGTCCAGCAGTTAGATTCCGGGTATAAATACAATAAAACATGCTTGTTGCTTAGTAGACTTTGCCTTACCATTCTCAAGCATAAACAATAGTTTGCATAGAGGCATGCTGGGATATCAGATGCCACACCCTGAAGCGTGGAGGAGTCGCAGGTAACCACATAATATTTTTATGCTGAACCACACCTTAAGGCTCAGTGAGAATGATGTTTAATGTTTTTTTTTTTGTTATGTTCAAGACAGGTAGACAAATATTTACATTTTCCTGAAACGACTTACATGAAATCGACTAACCTGTTTTACTTCAAGAGGAAGGCTATCGAAAATGCTTTAAAAATTAAGATTTTTAAAGAGTGTCCACATGGGGGTGCAAAAGGGTGGATTTACTGTTGTTGCACACCCAGTTTCAAAAACGCACACCATGTCTTATACCTCAATGTAGGTCGACCATAGGTTCTGTTTACTTTTTGTTTTAGTTAGATTTTTTTAATATTTAAAAATAAAAAACTCTGTTTAATTGATGTGAATAAAAATATCAGTATGTGCACTATATTTAATATTTTAATAAAACCACATACATATGGCATTAAGGTAACTTTACTAATAATGTGTTTGCCATGTTTCCTGCAACAAACTATGATGCACTGTGTATTCTGACACCTTTCTTCAAGAATAAGCTTTAACTTCTTCAGCAGTTTGTGCTACAGTAACTTGGCTGTTGGTTCAGTCCACTCAAGGCAGCCTTCCCATATCAATCCATCCATGACCTTGCGGCTTGTTTACTGGCGTTCCTTACTTGGACACTTTTAATACATACTGACCACTGCAGACAGGGAACACACCACAAGAACTGCAGTTTTGGAGATTCTTTGACAAGCATCACAACTTTGAGGATAAAATGTTCACATGTGGCCTAATGCATCCCACTTATTCCTACTTTTATTCACATAAACCTGTCAGTAGTCATAATGTTATTCCTGGTCAGTGTATGTAAACCCTTTTACATTGCTCTAAGTCTGTGTTAATCACCCAGAATTTAAATAAACAAACTGATCCAGTAGGCAATGAAGCAGCAAATTGTATGGGCAGGATAGGTATATTGACTGTGGTGTTCTTCTTGGTCAAGCAGTGGGGAAAAACAACACCTGGCATGGCAGATACATGTCTGGTATTTATCTGTCACTGTCATCACATGGGGGTCTGCAAACAAGTGAGATGTTTAAAAAGAGTAAAGACATTTGGTATTGTTGCTCTTTCACTAGGTCACAGTACGATTGTGGACAGGCTGGCCTGGTCCATGTTTGTAAAAAGGCCAGTCTTCCAAGCAACAGTGTTCTGTAATTACTCTAGAGTACTGTAAAACTATGTAATTTGGTAATCATACCTATGCTCTTGTCAGAAGACCAGGAAAATGGAGGTCTCTGCAAAACCACTGGACTCACCGCTGAGCTTCAGTAATGGTTTGGCCACAATTGATTACATGGCCAACAATAACTCCAGGTATTTCTTTGGAAATATTTGTTGCCTTTGCTTTTGTCTTTCTTCTTCACATCCTTTGCGGCTTCAGTGGCCTGCTCGACCACATCATACACTCTTACTCCTATGTGGCTTAGCTGTTCACACTAAGTCACTTGATGCCTCTTTTATACACTGACAAATGATGCCGTGCGACATGAGTGAGATTAATTGCTCATCAATGTGTTGAATTTGAAGGCCAGTGTTTTAGGTGTCCAAAAAATGCAGTTTGTGTTCAAACAATTACAAAATTGCAATTTAGTATGATGACTGGGACAGTGGTAGCCGAGTGGGTAGAGCCTTGGGCTATCAACCAGAGATTTGGGGTTTTCGTTGTACTGTACGTCTATATATGTGTAATGACAAAAAAAAGGCATTTATTTCATTCTACAATTGAGTAAAGACAAATGTAATTGTGAGTTATGTTCATAGTTCAATTTAAAAAATGCAACATGGACTTTGTTCTGTACTTTGGAACATGACTGCAATTATTCATTTCAATTAATAGTGTTACTGAGATTTTGGACAGTGAGCACTGGTTCCCTGTTTTCAATGTAGTGTATAGAGTTAAACACGGGGCTCTGTGCAGGCCTGTCAAATTCCTCCACGCTAAAACTTACAGCACTCTACACTTTCATATTTTTGGCGTCAGTATCGACTCCTCAAACGAATCACTTTGTCTTCTGGACTAGCATTTGGCAAGAGTAGGTTCAAGCAAATCTGACTTATTGAATCTCTCACACTGAGTCGTTCTATGGCTTTGGTTGAATTCTTGCATCAGGCAGAGTACGATCTTTTTTTTTTATTTTCTTATTCTTGTCTTTTGGTCTGTAATACAGTTGAGTCACATATGCATTACTTTTAGCACTGTTACAGTTTTTTGTGTTTATTATTATTGAGTTTATTTATGCAGCAAGAGAGCAACAATTGTTTATTCTACTCAAATTAATCAATATACAGCTTTAATAATTTCTCAATTTTCAAATAAAATAAGTCAAAATTACAATATGCATCACTCAAACATGATCAAAACATCACCTCTCAATATATTAGACTATTCAACAAAAATCATATTCCCCTCAATAGCTTAGTGCAACATCAGGATCCATCAGTGGTTGATATGGCATTGAGCTGAGAGTTGGAGCCTATACCAAAAACCTGGAGCAAGGCAGCTGCATTAACTTTGACATTAATTAAGCACACATAATATGCTGTCATAACAGCTCACAGACATCTGTATAAGTATTTAGATATCTGATACCTGGGCATCAAAAGATTGAAAATCATATTGTGCATTGTTGGATAGACTGTGGATCCAGTAGCTTTTCTTTTCTTTTCTTCTGAGAGTAAGTAGTGCACGCCCCCTATCTTTACTCATGCTCTTGAAAAAACTAAACAAAATAGGATTTTTGACCTTCTCCTGACCTTCTTCCACAGTTTCTATGCCTGCATGTAGGTCCCTTGATGGTGCACAGGCATAAGCATGGGTATTTTGATTGGACTGCTACTGTACAGCCCCATACAATAGGATCTGATTCATTCAGTTATAATACATCCATTTCATAACCGGCCTTACAAGTGGTCATTCTGTTGGTTTGGACTATGTTTGATAAGGTTCATGGAAGGGTCTTGGCCGTCCCAAAGCACCCCATGCTGTTTTGTAGATATGTTAAACTTGTCTCACCATAACATGTTGAAAAGTCTTTAACTGCTTCAATGGTTGCATTCTACACATGTATTATTTTTTGCCGGATGCATCAAGCTCTGGTTGTGCGTCCAAGTGGCTACCTATTGCTACTAATAAGATATCTTGCTTACTTTTCCTGGGCTTAGAATATCTCACAATTCTCTTGGTGTTTGTTACTTTTATTTGAGTCTGTGGCATGAAGTAAATGCAATTTAGGATGATCTCCATTATTCCACCATGGAGAACGTTGGTGATTAATTATTTATGGTATATTTGCATCCATTTATTAGCAAAAGGCCCATGTGTCTGCAGATTTTAATTCCAGTCCAGCTGGAGCACACCTGGTTCAAGTTGAACCGATTGATTTTCACATGAAGGACAAGTTTTGTTAGCTGTACTCAGCTGGAATTAAAGCCTGCAGCTAGACCAGCCCATCGAGGGTAAGTTTGGACACTGCTGGTTGAAGTTTTTAAAAAACCTGAATTTATCAAGTTTCTTGTTTTGCAAACAAGGTTTCCAATTTCAAAGCTCCTTTCAGATCTGCTCAGATAGAGCAGATTTGTAATAAAATAGGGACATAAGTCAAGAACTTGGACTTGAGCCCATTTTCTGCTTTCGTCTTTGCCTTTAAAAAACTTTAAACTTTATAATTGAAGTATCAATAAAGGCTTGTGAGTTGTTATTTTACCCTGGGGTTATACAGAGTCTCAAAACCCTATTCTAAACAAGAAAATAAAAAGGGAAGTAAGTTATGAAAAAGCTAACTGCATTTGTTGATCTGGACAAGGCCCTGCCTTCTCTTTCCTAGTGCATGCTTACTCAAAATAGGGTTTAATGACTTGAACAAACCAGTTTGAAGAACAATACGCAATGTAGTGCCAACAGTAACACTACAAAATCCTGGATCTCTCACCTCCACCCCCACTGCCTGCAAACACACACAAACACACACACACATCCACACGTACACACAAGCCCGACGAGCTCTCTTCTGCGTTCTTGGCTTTAGAAGGTTCTCCCCGCCCCATTTTCCCTCACCAAGTACCTCCTCCATGCTGCATTTCTGCAAGAAGCTTCTACACTGAGCTACCACGCTGACTAGACCAACTTTTATTCACTTTTTTAGGTAATAAAATGGCAAGCATGTTTCACATTTAAGAGAAGTAGTAGTAGTAGTAGTGATGTTTGTGTATTTAATAGATTTCTGATTTGGCAATACACACATTTAGGATCAAAAACCATAAGAAGGAACTATAATATGATTCAGAGTGAGTGTCTAAGCTGCCACTACAGTTACACACTGGAAAATACCTTAATGTTTCAAAGCGGAACTGTGTCAAATGTCATGGCAGTGGATGTCTGTAATAAACAAACAATATCAGTAAAGTGAAACCATAGTTTAAAAGAAAGTCTTATGATAGGGATATGTGACACTTGTATTTTGCTTTAATAAATATGTGTTGAGGCCAAGAAAAATACATAACATTACAGTCTGAGGACAACATAGTTCCCCTTCAAGCTTCCACCTTGTAACGTTTAGTTTTAACTTACATTTGTAGTAACTTACAAATGTAAGTTAAATCATATGTATTTGCTGACTAGGGTTTTCCAAAGTATTCACATTCACATCCACATTCATGTTTTATATGAATCATGGGTTGAGAAATCTAGAAAGCAGAACAAATGGATGTAAGAATTTTACTTTTACAAGGGCCAACATGTGATTGCTAGGTGACAGTCGGACACATCTTCAGAACTGCAGCTCTTGGATAGTGGAGGGTTCCCAGTCTGCAGTGGTCAGTATGTTGGTCCATCAAAAGTGGTCCAAGGAAAATACAGTGGTAACCCGGCAACAGGGTCATGAGTGGCCAAGGCTCACTGCTGGCCTTTGTGGCTCTTCAATTTAAACATTATATTTTCATTTCGTTACATAGACATGTTTTTGTGTGATGTTTGTGAATTGCTGCTGTCATACTGCAATATCCCTTAAATGATCAATAAATCAGTAAATCTTAATCATACTTAATATATTTACTTTTATCTTATAACCAGTTGTCTGTTTTTATTTGGATTTTACATTCCTTTTTGAAATGGGTTTATACGGTACTGTTCAGTTTTTGTTAGCTGGGCCATATTTTAGCCACATATTTCCAGTTGCACATATGCTTCATACAGGCCAAATATTCTTTAACATATACCATGTGATGTAAGCAATAAAAATATTCTCTTCATCTAAAACAGCTGCTCAGTGCCAGACACACTTTGACCACTTTGAAAACGAACTTTAATGTGATTTTGTAAATCTAGCTGGGGATAATGCAGGTAAAGCATAAATTACAATGTGTAATTCATACGACATGTAAAAGAGTAAATGCTACCGGTTGTGGCTGCTTAAAGATGACGTGAGAAAATTTACAATCAGTACGTGTCATCATTAAAAGTGGTTCGCACTGTGTTGTGCTGATATTGGGATTTTCCACAAGAGTCAGTCATTCTGTTTTGCCAGGAAAAAATAACAAGTCTGGGTTGGACGCAGTTCAAGAAAAACCCTGCGCAGAATCAATTCTGTCACTGGATAACAAAGATACAAGAGTAAGCTAAGTATGTTTGCCCTTTCAAGTTTTAAATTATAGTAATGTATAGTTATTCGTGAGGACTGTGAGAAAATATTTGCAGATGCATTTGTGCAGTGCTGAAAACTGCATTCTGAACTGTGGTGAAGACATTTCTGCATTCCAGAGCAGGGGTTGGAGGTCAGGGTGCTAAAGGAGAATGTGGAATCCTCCCCTTCAGTTTGCGATCAGTTTGCATAAAAAACGTTTTATAAGATTTTTAAGTATAAGTAGTTGTTATGTAGAATTTACTCCTGACAAGAATGTGGTAATTTTTAGGCATCAGATGAGTGAGGGAAAACAGAAAGCCCCTGCATGTTGGGACTTGAGACCCCATACAGAACTTTAAAGGCTCAGATTACCAAGGGGGGAGGTGGAATGCTGGAATAAAAACTCTTCTAGCATACTACTATGACATGCCGAGCAATAATCTATATGCATCGTTCCAGAAATCCATAGAAACAGGCTGTAGCTGAAAACTTTACAGTCATAAGTGTTTACTCGGTCTAATCTGTGATTCACATACATGCCATTCCACTGACACACCAGCATAGCTTGAAAACCCACACCCAATCTAAGACTGCTTTATTTTCTCTTTGCACATACTCACTACAAAGAGTGTTATAATTATGTAACCATGTCGGTTTAAAATACAACCCAGGTCACTAAAGAAATGTCCCACTAGAAGTAGCACACACGGATCTCATAAACAGAGTCATTACCCTTTTCTGCCAGCGTTGTAGTAATGATAATGCTAGAGGAATATTTTACAAATTCACTAATATACACCTCTCCTAAACCAACCATCCTCAACACAACATAATGATATCAATAAATCTGAAACAACGCTCTGGTATGTGTCAGTGCAGTGTCCGCATTACAAGCTTTGGTTTGTTCTAATGACATTCCATGTGTTAGTCATCACAGGCCTCAGAGGAATTAGATTGTAATTTTCTATTTATGCATTTTCCCCAGATCTAGTCATAATTAAATAGAGAGCTATAACAGTCACATGCCCAATTAGTGTACAGTCCCAACTAATTTTTAACTTAACTGAGTTAAGATCAGTTCCACACAGAGTCGTGCTCTGATCCCCATCTTCCCCTCTCTAAGTGTGCAGGCACTACTGAGCCACCAGCCGAGGCCTTAATTGCAGCATTTATATAAAAACTCAGCCATTCTCCTCTCCCCTTGCAGAGACAAGCCTATATTGTGTCTGTGTACACACCTTACTAGCTGACAGCTAATATTCCAACCCAAAAGCTTAAAATTTCTTACCAATATACGAAACACAATGGTAGAGAAATGTGGTAGGCTAGTGGTCAGGCTTTAGGCTATTAATTTAAGATTAATAGTTTTAATAATATTAGTCAGTTTTAATAATATGTAGAGCCATTAACCCTTT
>JAYDZF010000003.1:12053269-12065319 GCA_034509105.1 Microcambeva barbata
AAAGTGGAAGGTCCTGACATTGAAGTAAATCTACCAAAGGCAGATGTTGACATAAAAGGTCCCAAGATTGATTTGAAGAGCCCAGAAATTGACATTGAGGGGCCAGAAGGAAAAATCAAAGGTTCCAAATTCAAAATGCCTTCCATATCTGGTCCAAAGATTTCCATGCCTGATGTTGATTTCAATCTGAAAGGCCCCAAATTGAAGGGTGATGTGGATGTGTCAGTTCCTAAAATTGAAGGTGATCTTAAGGCACCAAAAGTAGAATTTGAAGGCCCAGATGGGGATTTTGAAGGGTCTGGAGGTTTCAAGATGCCTAAAATCAAAATGCCATCATTTGGAATAAAAGGACCAAAAATAGATGCCCCGGAAATGGATTTAAGTCTACCAAAGGGAGAGGTTGACGTCAGAGTTCCTACAATTGAAATGAAAAGTCCAGATATTGACATTGAAGGGCCAGAAGGAAAAATCAAAGGTCCCAAATTTAAAATGCCCTCGATATCTGGTCCAAAGATTTCCATGCCTGATATTGACTTCAATCTGAAAGGCCCAAAACTGAAGGGTGACGTAGATGTCTCAGTTCCTAAGGTTGAATGTGATATTAAAGCACCAAAAGTAAATATTGAAGGTCCAGATATTGATGTTGAAGGACCCGAAGGAAAAATCAAAGGTCCCAAATTCAAAATGCCATCCTTATCTGGCCCAAAGATTTCTATGCCTGATGTTGACTTCAATCTGAAAGGCCCGAAACTGAAGGGTGACGTAGATGTCTCAGTTCCTAAGGTTGAAGGTGACATTAAAGCACCAAAGGTAGACATTGAAGGCCCAGCTGTGGAGTTAGAAGGCTCTGGGGGAGGATTCAAGATGCCTAAAATCAAAATGCCATCTTTTGGAATAAAAGGACCGAAAATGGATGCCCCTGAAGTGGATTTAAGTCTACCAAAGGGAGAGGTTGATGTCAGAGTTCCTACAATTGAAATGAAAAGTCCAGATATTGACATTGAAGCACCAGAAGGAAAAATCAAAGGTCCCAAATTTAATATGCCCTCGATATCTGGTCCAAAGATTTCCATGCCTGATTTTGACTTCAATCTTAAAGGCCCCAAATTGAAGGGCGACATGGATGTCTCAGTTCCTAAAATTGAAGGTGATATCAAAGCACCAAAAGTAAAAATTGATTGTCCAGACATTGATGTGGAAGGACCTGAAGGAAAAATTAAAGGTCCCAAATTTAAAATGCCTTCTATTTCGGGTCCAAAGATTTCCATGCCGGATGTTGACTTCAATCTGAAAGGTCCCAAACTAAAGGGTGATCTGGATGTCTCAGTTCCTAAAATTGAAGGTGATATTAAAGCACCAAAAGTAAAGATTGAAGGTCCAGAGCTTGACGTTGAGGGACCTGAGGGGGGTCTGAAAATGCCTAAAATCAAAATGCCTTCGTTTGGAATAAAGGGTCCTAAAGTGGAGGGTTCTGACATTGAATTAAGTCTTCCAAAAGCAGATATTGATGTGCAGAGTCCCAAGATTGACTTGAAGAGCCCAGACATTAATGTGGAAGGACCAAAAGGAAAAATCAAAGGTCCCAAATTCAAAATGCCTTCTATTTCGGGTCCAAAGATTTCCATGCCTGATGTTGATTTTAATCTGAAAGGCTCTAAACTGAAGGGTGACCTGGATGTCTCAGTGCCTAAGATTGAAGGTGATATCAAAGCACCAAATGTTGAAATTGAAGGCCCTGGTGTAAACATTCCTAAAATAAAAACACCATCTTTTGAAACCAATACTTGTGAGATCACAGTTCCTGGTTTTGAATTAAATGCTCCAAAAGCAGAGGCTGACCTTAAAGTACCAGTAGGTGACATCAAGATGAAGACCACCGACATTGATGTCAGTACAGAAGTTCCAAATGTAGATATTAACTTGAAAGGGAAAAAAGGAAAAGTAAAACTGCCAAAAGCTAAAGCTAAAATTAAAACAGAGCTTGGTGTAGATACAAAAACTGAGTTAGTGGTAGACTCACCTGACATTCATGTCAAAGGACCTAAAGTAAAAAAGCCGCTGTTTGGAAAGTTACATTTTCCTGATGTAGAACTGGATCTCAAATCCCCAAAGTCAAAAAATAGTGGCTCAGGTTCTGTAAATCTCAAATCTGCCGATTTGGATATTTCACCTACTGTAACTTTTGAGGGTCCAGATGTCAAGGTTAAAAAATCTAAAATCAAATTGCCCAAGTTTAGTATGTCTGGACCTAAGGTTCAGACAACTGAAATGAGTTTGAATATGGATGCCCCTGGGGCAAGTGTGGAAGGTCATGGAATAAAAATTAAGGGTGGTTTAAAAGACCCAGAAATCAAAGGAAGCCTTGCAGGTCAAATAAAAAGTCATAAAATTGATGCAGGAGGTGTTAATGCTGAAGGAGGAATTCAGGATGTAGAACTAAAGATGCCCACTGTAAGGGTCAAAGTACCTTCTGGGGGTTCTTTAGATGTTAAAACGGGAGACATGGGTGATAAAACCGATTCAGTAGCACTTGGTGAATTTGAATATTCTGGGGGAAATGTTTCATTTCCTAAAATTAAAGTGCCAGCATTTGGAATTGCTTTACCCCAGGTAGAAGGAAGGGAGATGGGAGTAGATGTAGGCTCAGGCGAATTTAGTGCTCGTGGAAAAACTGGCTCAGAAAGTATAGAGCTGCAAGGTCCAGAATTAAAAACCAGTGGTGGAAAAGTTAAAGTAAAGAAACTCTTTGGCAAGTCTAAAGTCAAGGGTGGAAGTGCAGCTGATCTTAGCGTTAAGGGACCTGAAATCGAAGTTGCAAATGAAAGGGGTGTCAAAGGATCTAAGGAAATGAGTATGAGTTCTGGTCATCTTATTGGTGGAAAAATTGAGGGAGGTTCTGGTTTTAAAATTTCACCTAAGAGTAAATCTGCTTCTCTTGATCTATATAAAAAATCCAGGCATCGATCCTCTTCGTTCAGTGATGAGGGTGAGCTTGCTTCTCCGTCCTCGGTGGAAGGACATTTTGAGGGTGGTGAGATTTCAGTTGATGCTGGAGGGGCTAAAGAAAAAGGGAAAAAAGGAAGGTTGAAGTTTGGCACATTTGGTGGTTTTGGCTCAAAAAACAAGGGTTCATATGAAGTGACACTTGGGGATGAGAGTGAAGCAGTGATAGAGGGTGCGGGGGGAGTAGTAGTTCATTCAAAGAAATCAAGAGTGTCTTCTACTTCTAGCAGTGACAGTGGCGCAAAGGCAGGATTTCGCTTACCAAAGGTTGAACTTACTGTTTCTCCAAAGAAGTAAGGCATCATAAAAGGCACTAATGTTTTTGCCATTATCCATGCTAAGTTTTAATGTACACTTCCATTTACAATAGATGGTTATTTTCCAGCATTCCAATGTTGTTTTGTTTTCCTGGGGGTACATGTCTATTAACTGTAAATAAGAGCAATTTGTATTGTAAGTTTCAATATAATTTGTAAATAGCAAAAATGAGTGTACCATCATTTTATACCCACTATTACAACACAGCTCCGATGAATTATCTAGTTTTAACACTTGTGATCGATTATATTTTTGTACTTGTTAACCTTAATGGGAAATGGTTTAGCAAACTTTGGTCATATATATTGCTTTGGTTGTCATTTGCAAAGTTTGAATATCATGTCTACATTGAAATGTATGCATTTAAAGCTAAGGCTTATTCTGTGCTGTATAATACTTTACAATAAATGACTGTCCAATTTAGATGTAAAAATGTAAATACATGCCTGATAAAATTTTAATACATAGATCAGTTTGAAATGTGATCTACAAAAACCGTGCACATTCCTGAAAGCACGAGTGTCTAACACTTTAAAATACCATAAATTAGTTTGTTACAAATACTATCATGCAAAAACAAAAAATTAGTAGCAATAATGTCCTTTTTTTAGCTGACATACTCTCATTTTTTCTCTCAGTGAAAGACTGTGCTGGAATTGTTTTAATGAATTGCTACTTATTTTTATCTGACAGCTACAAAACCAAATAAAGTGTTTAATTATCAACATGTGTGTGGATTTCATGTGTACTCAACAAGAGTGTCTAGTTATTTTCAAGGTGATGCTTTTGTTCATAACCATACAGTTGGGTTTACACACTGGATAGGAAAGGTTTTTGAAAATGTATAAAAAATCCAAAAACGTGTGTTCGGTTTGGTGCTCCAAAGTTTAGGTGCATTTTAGTTGTGTGTCTGCTGGGTTTTGGGTAGACTGGGTAGCACGTTCGCTTCAAAAACCCTAATAAATAGTACACAGCAGTCTATTGGGTGGCAAGGTGGCTTTGTGGATTGCAAGAAGGCTTAATTATCTCATGTTTGCATGTTCTCACTACATGTATGGCGTTTCCTCTGAGAGCTCAGGTATCTTTTCAAAATCCAAAAACATGCAGTCAGGTTTATTTGAGACCTTGTCTTATAGGTACCTAGCCACTAGAATCAATAAACTGGTCCCATGACTGGAGGGTTGTGTCAAGAATGGGATATTTATTTTGAAAATAAATATATAATGTGGATCACAATATCATTGAAACCTCTAAAAATATTGTGATGTGCCTAAACTCTGAATTGATTCTACCTGTTGTATTTTGAATTAATTGGACAATTTGGAAAGGGCACTTGGGTCTGTAAGCACTGTTTTGTCAGCAGTGACTACCTGAATCTCATTGTGAACACACTGACTTCATTCAAAAATTAAAGGTGAATTTTGACACATCCTTGAATTGTCCATGGTTTGGGAAAATGAGCCTGCTAAAGTAGTTTTTTTTTTTTGTCCGGGAAAACTGGATGTCATTTTGATTCATTCTTGGTCTGAGTTACCACCACTTTATCCAATTCAGGGTTTTAGTGAGTATACAGTGATGTAAATTAAGAAGCAGTCCAACATCATGAACCAGATAAATTGCTGCTTTTGGGGGAAGTAAAAATAATAGCAAATAATTTACTTGAAAGTGTAGTAGAGAAATGACATTCTGAGTAATTGAGACTTTGAACAAAAATAGGCTTGTACAAAAAAGTTGCAGGGAGGCGCTCATCTGGTGAAGTTCTTCATTTTACTGAAGAATAGATGTGAATTTTGGCAAATGCTGCACATTTTGGTCGTAACACAGTTCCTTCTAAAATATTTGGGAAAATGGGTTTGTTCCGGACATTGTTCTTAAGAATTGCATAACTGGATTACAAAAGCAAATTATAGGGTGCTCAACTAAAATGATCTCAAATGCATTGAAGTTGTAACCAAAACATGAAAGATGCATAAGCCAGCATGGGACTGTTCGAATGGATTGAAGGACAACCAAAATGGACAAAAGCCAAAGAAATATGCAAAATAACAGATTGACTGGCCCAAGGAGGATAGATGTTGATAGATAAAAGCAAGATTGTTCTTTTGAGTTTTCAGCTGTAACCTGAACACTGAATTCAAGCCACAGTATAATGTGAAGACTGTAAAGCCTGATGGTGAAAGCATCACAACATTAGGATGTTTCAAATTTCATGGTCTGTGGCATATTTATTGCATCTCAATGCATTCACGGTTTGAATATATGAGATAGTTTGAAGAGGTCATGCCATCAAAATTACCCCTAAAACAACTAAAATTAACACCACACTTCCAGATGTTTTGAAACAATAAGACATTAAATAGTTACCTATTTTATTTTCTATATAATCGTGTTCTCACTGATTCGATTATTTGGGTGATTGATTGCAGTGGCAATAATGTCATAATTCTATTGTAGTGCATTTGTTTATTAGGAGTTTAACGTCATGTTTTACACTCTTTGGTCACATCCATGACAGAGTCGATAGTAATGAAATATTCTAACCAAGATGCCATATTGTTCATGCTGGGTTTTTTTTTACAGATTTATCTAAAATTAAAACTATGCAAAATAATTTATAATTAAGCCCCATTTTTAGCTAGACTGAATATGGATTAATTACACATAAATAACAATTTGAATCATGCGTTATGTGAATCCATTTTGAAGTGACTCATAGTTCATTGCTACATGCTTTGCAGTTACTCATTTCACAAGATTCACTGCTTCAAATAGTTATTTTGAACACAGGCATGGATAACTTAGTGTCTCCATTTTTCGTCACTTTTTCGAGAACACCCATGCAGACACTGAAAGGACCTGGACCGCTCCACCTGGGAATCAATGTAGGACCTTCTTGCTGCAGCCTTATATAGTTCTAACAGAAATATCTTTGTAACAAACATGCCAATATGTTAAAAAAGAATTTAATGTTAGTGTTTACTGTGATGTGTCATTACTGTGATGGTCCGAGAACATATTTTTGGTCAGTGTGGGTATTAATATGGTCCATTTTAATGGATTGGTCAGTAAATTATATTGTTATGTGTAGCCTATAAAATATTAACTGAATGTCACAACGAAGAATAAAAGAAAAACGATA
Organism: Microcambeva barbata; assembly: GCA_034509105.1. Taxonomy (NCBI): domain Eukaryota; kingdom Metazoa; phylum Chordata; class Actinopteri; order Siluriformes; family Trichomycteridae; genus Microcambeva; species Microcambeva barbata. The sequence continues at coordinate 12,059,730 of JAYDZF010000003.1, forward strand.
TATTCAAGAACAAAATATTTCCATTGTATTTACTAAAAACAGTTTGTGCACTAAAGTATTTTATTACATTGAAAGCACCTTTCTGTCCTTTATTTTAAATGTTACAAGTGTAAAAGCCAGAAAAACAGGAAGTGATGCTGGGTATCCTTATCCTTCATTCTCAACCAATGAGGATAGAGTATAGGAAAAAAAATGCATAAGGAAAGAACTGAAAGGAAAGAGAAGTTTATTTAGTGTGTGTTTGTCACTGGTGGAGGGATAGGAAGAACAATGAAGGGAAACTGGACTGCATTTCTGTAAAGCAAAGAATTGCTTAGATTGAAATACACATTCAGTTCTTTTGGCAGAAAGAGAATTTTTCTATGTGCTAACACTTGCAAGGTAGGACTTATATTCATGTATTTACAGAGCTCTGTTTTATTTTGTGGTATTTAAGATTTTCAAGCATTTCAATGTTATTTCAGGTAATGCAATGTTCAACTGCAAAGAAGTTGTGTTTAAAGCATGATCAACAACTGTTTGTTTGGTTCTTTTCATGGACCTTTACAGACAGTGAGTGTAGGTTTGTAATTTTTAACGTATATGTTGTAAACGATGAAACTTTGCTGGTATAAAGAACCTCATGCAGAAAAATAAAACAATACATGAGTAGTGATTGTAATATTACAGTTAATTCAAAAGAATGCAAACAGTATAGAAACTACCTCGGGAGCCGCACACAGTTAGCAAATAAGATATGAAAGCCATAAAACATTTAACAATATAAATGTTACATGCTAAATAATTAACAATAAACAAAACCATTGTTTAGGTAGTAGGGAGTCACATTTTAGTTTTTGGGATCGGCACTACAATGTATATGCATCCCAGAGGATAGGTACATTCAGGGCAATTCAGTGTCTCCAATTATCCTGGCTGCTTGTTTTAAGAATGTTGCATGAAACCTGAAAACATACAAACCACATAAAAAGGACCCACCTGGGGAATAAAACACAACACCCCCTTGCTGTGAGGCAACAGTACCCCCGTCACCACTTTGCCACCATTGTTACAATTATTTTAAAGTTTATTTAAAAATCATTAGAATTATTTCACCCCCCTCCCGTGACCACTGGGCATACCCCTGTTATTCTTACATCCAAACATACAATTATGTATTAGCCACCGTGTCACCACTAAATGTGTTATGTCATTGGTATTGGTATGGTATGACCATAGTAAACATTGGCCAGTCAAAAGCGTATTGGAGTCAGAAGTTTTATTGGTGAGAGTATAAAAAGAATTGTATTGGTTTAATGATTTTGAGTTAACATTAAATTGTAATGCTATGGCTTTTTATTTTGTACTGCATGCATCAAGTGAAGCGGTTCATGTTTTACATTTGTAAATAAACGTTGTGGCTTGACTGTTGTTTAGATTGTGTATAGTCATCCTTATTTGAGAACAATGTATTGTTGTTAATGACTTTCCTGAGGGCTTCTCAGATAGGCTTCAATTAGCAACTGATTTAAATGCATTTTAGGACAAAGATTTTAGTAGGGTTGTGCCACATTAATGAAAAAAACAAAAATAATTTGCTTTTGTATCATGCTAAATTAGAAGGTATAATGTAGCATGATAGCACCTGCTTGTATTGATAGCATGATAGCACCTGCATTACAGTATATATATATGCAATTAGTATGAGTAACGAGCAGCAAGCATACACAAAGTCCATGTTTGAGCCTCTGTGTAAATGAAGTTTTACATGCTCTAGTCATGTGCACAAATGGAGCATTTGTGAGGTCAGGCTCAAAATCTACATTTTCATGTTCAGTTGGATTGTTTTCAGAACTGCAAAAAACTGGAATCACTTTAAATCAACGTGTAACTGATCTGTGCTTCATTTAACGATTTAAAAATAGATATAAAATTTAATAAAAATGGGAGCGGATTAAAATAAGCAGTTGCACTGTCACCCCACAGCAGGTTGGTCCTGGATTTGATCCCCAGGTGGGGTTGTCCGGATGCTTTCTGAGTGGAGTTCTCTTGGTGTCTTTGTGAGTTTCTTACAGTCCAAAACATGCAGTCAAGTTAACTGGAGATTCCGAATCGTCCTATAGCTAAATGTGTGAGTGTGTGTGTCTGTTCTGTGACAGATCCAGGGTGTTTCTGTGTGCCTTTCACTTATTGAAAAGCTGGAATAGGCTTTTCAGACCCACAACGAATTGCATGGTTTTCAAAATGCATTCTGGGGTAAAAATAAATATCCAAAATAACTGGTTTCAGAATGGTGACACTGCAGGTGTTTTTGGCTCTGCAGATGTTTAGTTGGCCTACATTGCTTTAATAGGCCTCTCTGATTTAACTGTGTACACAATTTATATTTGTATTTTATAGGACTAATTATCAAAGCATTATATGCACTTTTAAAACAGTCCTGTAAATGTAAAGCTGTGAATCTGCTCATGATCCTTTTGCAACACTCAATCATAATCATCTAGTTAACATTTACTGCACCAGGGACAATTAAGGTGATCCAATTATTTAAAAAAAAATCATTCATCATTTTATTATTCACATTTATTAATCTTGTAATCCAGGCTGCGGCACTTAGAAGGCACAAATACACCTAGTAAATAAAAGGACGACCAACGCTCATGTATTTATTCACTTACACCAATGGGGAAATAAACGTTGCTATGTATCTGCTTATATTTCTTAGGGAGATGAGAGAAAGATGAAGTCATTGGAGAAAACTCACATGGACATAGGGTTACAAGTAAAATCTTTAAGGCAGTGACAGAGGGTGAGCGTCTAAACCCTGATCCCCAGAACAACCACACTACAGTATTTGATAATAGTAACTCACTCTGTGTGAGTGTGTTTGTGTGTGTGTGTGTGTGTGTGTGTGTGTGTGTTTCCCACAGCAGATCATGAACTAAATCATTGGGAAAAAACCAAACTGTGTAGAACAAGAATTTTCATGAGCATGTATGTAGGAGACAGTAATTGATTGAGAGTGTGCACAAGAGCGAGTTAGTGAGAGAGAGAGAGAGAGAGAGAGAGAGAGAGAGAGAGAGAGAATGTATATAGACTTAAAAGCAATAGGCAGAGGAAGCCAGAGGAAGCTGATGCTGCTTGTGGAGGCTGATAGTGCCGGTGCTTCCTCTCTTTCCTGTGCTACATGATTGACTCCACTAAGATCTGACCTCTACATTTTGTCATTTTTGGAGCTGGGCTGATCTGGTAGTGCTAATTTCTTTTATGTGTCTCTGTGGGTGTCTGCAGAGAGACACAGCATGTCAAGCAAGAGGGAACGATGCATGTGCTTTAACTGAGCGGCAGGAGCAGCAGAGTTGGAATTCAAGGGGGGCGGTGCAGACAAAAGCTGCAGACACTGTTCGTTCACCGACCACAACTGGCAACAAAGACAAAAGGAGAAAGACAAAGCTACTGAAGCTCAGTAGGAACTAGCTCAAGCTCTTTGCCTCCTGATGAGCCACAAGCATCCCTCTCCGTCCAAATAGGATGTCTGTCTCGGGAAAAAAGGAGTTTGACGTGAAGCAGATCCTCAGGCTTCGCTGGCGTTGGTTCAGTCATTCCTCGCAGACATCGGCAGGAAACGGGGGGTACATCCAGCAAGAGGGGTTTGACCATGGCACCATGCCGATTCAGAGCCGCTTGAAAAGTCACTCCCGGGACAGAGGAGGACTTCGCAAGAGCAACAGCCCGTTGCATGGCATCCTGCCTCCTTCTAACGGCCCCACACCTGTCTATGTCAGTTCAGGAAATCAGTCATGGCACCAACAGAACATCATCCAGCACATCGAGGACTCTTCGAAGAACAGCTCACCTGGCAGTGGCAGAAAGGAGAATGGCAAAATAAGCCTGGATTATGTGAAGAGCAACTCGGAGGAGCTCCCTGAAGAGGAAACGGCGGAAAGGTAAAAAACAAACAAACATCAACTTCTGGGCAGAAAAGGCAGCTGACATGCAAACGTGTGAAGGTGTGACTGTAACTGTCAAGTGCCAAAACACAGGATAGTGAAATATCAGTATTATCACACTGTGTGCTGGCAAAGTTACGTAATGTGGGCATAAACATATGTAGATTTACAGAAGTTTCAGTACAACTGCCCTAAGAAAGAAATGCAAACTACATGTAGGAGTTTCTCATCTGGGGAAGATAGGGTGTTGGTGTGGTCCCTGATAGATTGTGACAACAAACATCAATGTGGTTTTTACATAAATTATTTATTATGTAACACAGGTTACTTAATATATAATTTTGATTTACTGCAAAAAAGTATGCACTTTTTTTCTGGCAGATGGAATGAGTCAGATGATAGGGAACTATGGAATCCAAAGGCAGAAAGGGTTAAAACTAATAAAAACAAAGCTAATGTAAAAGTAAATTTTACTACCCCCTTAAACAGGTGTGTCTATATATATAAAACATTTTCAAATTTGGAAAAATGCCACCAAGAGTACATGCACCAGGTCACTCTAACTTGTAATAAATTGCATTTCTAAAAATGTCCACCGGGTAGAGGCATAACATTTAACAAACTACTACTACTGCCACAACTACTACTACTACTATTATCAATAATAATAATAATAATAATAATCAATCATTGGTCAGAATTCATGTCAATCACATTGATCTTGTTAGAATGTACTGGCGATCTTTCAGTGTACAATCAATGTATTGGGCACCCCATATGTAAAATGTGTCAATGTAAATAGGCTGCTTGGCAAACTGCATACTACTGCACTATTAACATTGTTGATATTATACTCTGTATAATCATGTCTACGCCCAACCATATGTTTTAAAAAAGAGGATCACAGAATGTATAGAAAATCTTAAGAACCCCTGGGCTACATTATTAAAACACTTCACTCATGTCGATTATGCCTTTCTCAGGCTCTCTTTCTAATAACGGCATGGTTTATTCTCATTCTCTGTGTTTACTACTCAGCAGCATGGCTAATATGTTGTCTTTATCCTCCATGGATATCATTTTCCAATCAACTGCACCGCCAGCTGCCACCACTGCTCACCTGAGGATAGTTCATTCACACTGCACACAGAGCTCCAGAGCCATAGCTCTCTGAAATATTTCCAGATAAATTATTCATTAGGCAGACATCTTGCTGGCAACAGCTGAAATGCAGGCGTGTGCTTTTATCAGATGATTCACACACATACACGGGAAGATACAGAACTATTTGGAGGGAATTTTGACATCTTACATTTTCCTAATTAGCTGATGGAATATTTTATTGCTTGTTACTGTATTTGTGGGTAGAGTTAGACATACTAGTGAGTTCACAGGCAACCCATAAAAATATTACAATTACATTTGTCTAATAGACCTATTAGTTTTGGTCTTCCAAGTGACTCTAGTCTACCTAATGTAATATGTTTTCCTGATATGCCACCTAGTCATTTTCTTAAAGACTGTGGCAACATAGCTCACCCTCTAAAAAGGTGAAAGACAAATGTGCCATCTGTCTCATGAAATCCCACTTGCTTTGCAGACAATTATGGTATGCAGGTATATATCTAGTACTAAACTACTAAAATACAACAGTAATAATA
>JAYDZF010000003.1:12196123-12208552 GCA_034509105.1 Microcambeva barbata
AACATCAATAGATCTAATATATTTACAGTTAAAGAGACTAAAACTTACAGAGTAACTTTGAACAATAGTTTGTAGCTTAATAAAACTGATGTACTCTCAGTCAAAGTAAACTGTATAGTTTACAGTAGAGCTGTTTCAAAACCAAGCTTATTGTTAAATTAATAGAATTCAGAGTAAAAAAACATTATAGAAAAAGACATTATAGAAGAATTTTATAGTAAAAAATATAAACATTTCTCCTGACCAATTTTAGGAGAAGTGACAATGTTGATCTATAAATTACCCATAAGTGAGAATCACACAGCTGGGGTGCTTTTAAATATTATTAAAAACTACAAAAAGAAAAAGAAAGTGCACATAAAATCTGACTAAACATACAAAAATCATTAAAACACACTGTTCTGGTGAACATTTATTAAAAGATCTGAAGAATGTCCTCCATGCTGCCCCTTCACACATCACACCTCTGAGTCAGTGCTCTTTGGTAACTATATTATTATATTTCTCAACTGGACACACAGGAAGCCTGATTCACACTTTTATTGTTCTCCTAAAAGCAACACTGAGTAATTATCTGCTATAAAGTTAAGCCCTAACAATTTCTTTCTCCAACAACAGTGTTTTATTGGCTTTTATAAGAATAGGTAAATATATATGTATGTATATATATAAACCTCCGGCTTGCTGGAGATGCTCTACAGCTCGTAACACCACCATGTTTCACTGTGGGGTTGTTTTTCAGCAGCAGGGACTGGGAAACTGGTCTGAGTCGAGGGGTAAATAGTGCTAAATATGTTTCGGTCTATCTATAATTTGAGATGGGAACAGAGGTTCACCTTCCAAACGGAATAATTACCCAAAGCATATTGCTAAAGCAATCCAATAGATAGTCTGTGGTCAGACTTGAAGATTCCAGCGAAAAACCATCTAACATGAACGAGCTGGAGCAGTTTTGCCTTGAATAAAGGGGCTAAAATCCCAGTGTCAAGATGTAGCAAGCTCATAGGGACCTATCCAAAAATTTTCAGCTATTTTGTCCTAGTTGTTGTCTGCTACACAATAAAAAAATATAAATTTTTCAAAGTTGTAGGCATGGTGTGTAAATGAAATGATGCAAACCCTCAAACAATCCATTTTAATTCCAGGTTGAGAGGTAACGAAACACAGAAAATGTGTTCAATACTTTAAGTACCGTCATTCATGTAAGCACATTTACTTTCATTTTCTGGTATTTTAGTATTTCCTGAAATTATTGTTGTTTTGTTCCAAGGAAAAATCCACAAATTAGTCTGCAAATCTTGAACTGCAAATAAGCAGGAGTTCACTCTAATTCCAATTTTTCAGCACCACAGCCTTATTTTTCCAACATTTGCCACTACACAGTAATGACCAGAACAAAATGTGTTACCTGAATAAGGTTTTTATTATATTTTCCCAAAACAACAAAAGGAACTGGCTGTACTTCATTAGGCGGAAGTTTTGGGGATTTGGCTGTACAGTGCAAAGATGTTGAATTTATCATGTTAACTAAGTTATGGAATAATGAAAAATGATGTAAAATGAAAGTTGGTCTGCTATTAATTACATCAAAATTGCACTTTGAACTTTGTGTGTCACATAAAACCAATCTAAGATTTTAGATAAACTTGGCAGCTCCAAAGAAATCTAAATTAGACAGCTGAATAATATATATATGTATGTATTTAGTGACTTTAGAGAGAATTGTGTACTTTTAATTGAAAGATTGTCAAAATAGAGCAATACTCAAAGATCATTAGTCACTCAAAATAAAAAAGTCTTATCTGTCTGTTGTAAAAAGTGTTATCCTTTTATATGTTTTATATACATAAAAAGAGTCTGTGGAACATACATTTTCCACCAACAAGAAAAGTTTAGAAACACCTGATGTACAGCTACATTAAATGTAGCCATTATGTATACACAAACACAAACTCTTTTAAATTTATCATACAGATCATGCAGATAAATGTTTAACTTTTTGACTTTTGATTTATAAAAAGGTTGAAACGTTTTGGAGGATAATAATTTTGGACAATAGATCTTTTAGAAGCCAGTGCAGTATGATGACACCATCTGCCATTTTTGGATGGTGCCTTGGAAGCATAATTCCTGTTGCTCACCTTCCTTAGGGACATAGCATGAAACCGTATTAAAGTGCCAGAACAAATGGTTGAAGAGGTGTTTCAGCTACACTTATTTGAATGGGCCAAAAATATTAACACATTTGTTTATAGATTTGGCCCCATGCTTCATCAGAAACAAGACTATAAATACTATTACGAGAGTATGTACATGTATTAACATTCACATTTTGTGCAACTTGTTTAATCCACAACTGGTTGCAACATGCTTTAGAGACAGGTTAAGTCAATGTCATAGGTTTTGTGCCTTCCACACCTTATATTCCAACCAAGCCAGCTCATGAAACATCACGTTCCATCATGAACATGGTCGTTAAAAGTAAACTCAACAGTGTATATTCAGAACTATAGGATTGCCAGACTGCCCTGTCTATTCAAAAAATAATCAAATACCACATTTTAGATTGTTTTGCTGAACAAATGTTGAATAAATGTTCACATGCTAATGGCACCTGGTTTAATTATAAAATGTCTCCACTGACAAGTAGCAATTACGGTGAAGGTTAAAAGTTCTCAGGAAAGAAATTATTAAACAACATTTGAATGAAAAACTACAGAGCTACAGCAATCACCTTGAACATTTCTGTTAGCTCAATTATTTTAATAATCAGACAGTGAAATGCTTAGTCACTTAAAAAAATATGAAGGGTTATCTGAAAACAGGAGGGACATACTATTAGACATTGAATGAAGTTCTGATAATGACCATAAACATATATGAATAAAATAAATAAAAAAGGTATTTCGCATGGCACACCAGAGTTGGGATCTTGGAATACATCATATCGAGTCTCAGATCTGTCAGCCGGGTGGGCTAAGCAGTCACATGACCAATGATTGGCCTGTTGTTCAAATATGCCGGGTATATTATTAAGCTGAACAGCGACTCACACAACTGCTTAAGTTATGATGTCTTCTGGCTGATCGATGCTGTCTACACAAAGTAAATTCATCAAGGTGTGTCTCTCCATACACAGTCCTGATCCTCATGTACTATTCCTACTATAGGTGATAAATTGCATATGGCCTGATGCCCACATATTGGTATTGGGTATTGGTTATCAGATAAGTTGACATTAGAAAAGAAAAAGCATGGTGCAGTCGGGCAGTTGGATGTCAGAAGAGAAGGGGAGAAAATGCAAAACGTTGAAAAATATAAACAACAATATTGGAGCTGTAATTTCAGAGACATGGAATTTCTATACATGTTAAAAATTATTGTTATTTATTTATTCTATTCCTAAGTGTGTAAGACAAATGGGGTTGGGTGAACAATGCATTATTAAAAGCTTCTTCTATTGTATCAATAACCATTTTTCAAACGTACTTCATCAAGTAATAACCCTATTTATGCTGTTATATACTGAGATAGATTAAATATTTATACCTCAACATAACCATTGGCTCCCTGACAGATGTACTATGATACAAAGTTTCAGCAGATTGTCAATATATTTATACAATACTTGATTCATTTATTTATAAATGACTAATGTTGTCATGAATTGCCTATAATTCGAGCCTATAAGCCTATAAAAATCACTGGCTGCTAGAAAGTAATGGACATGCTTACCCATACATCTAGAGCAATATCCACCATTTGGCATGTTTTATTTTTACATTTACATTACATTATTTATCCAAAGCGACTTACAGTACAGTTACAGTGTACAGTCTGAGCAATGAGGGTTAAGGGCCTTGCTCAAGGACCCCACAGCAGCAACCTGGCAGTGGTGAGGTTTGAACTGGAATCCATTGGCTTGCTTTTGCTGGCCTTTGAAGGTTGGAGAACTCGAACATGCCTGTTTTAACAGTTTGTATCCAGAGTTCAGGCCTAAGTATCAGAAGATTTGCTGGACAAACAAAACCTTGTGTCTCGGTAGTTCAGGGGTAGTCATGATGACCAACCTTCCAAATAATGTTTTGCCCCACCTTTTGCTGGCCAATACATAAACTGTGCTGCACTGTGTATTCACCTGATCAGAACCAGCATTAACTTCACAAGTGCTGCCATTTTGGAGATGCTTAGATGGATGGATGGATGGATGGATGGATGGATGGATAGATACTTTATTGATCCCCTAGGGAAATTATGGAATTAATAAATTTCCAAATAAAATTCCAAACAATATTTTTTCACTTATTCATTATTCATTCAAAAAGTTAAGAGGTGTGAAAACTGTCTTACCCACTAACAGGTGCCATGACAGGTGCCATCAGTGGTCATAGTGTTATTTCTGATCATTGTGTTATTTCTGATCGGTGTATTTCTATGTGCAGTTAAATATAAATTTAGTAAATAAATAGTACATTTGTAAAATTATGTCATATTGTGCATCATTATATTAATTAGACCAGTAATTTGTAAGTGGACGAAGAGGTTAGTCAAAACAAAATAAAGAACGTCTTTCTAATTTGATGTAAATTAAAGACATTTGCATATTTTAACTTCATCTGTCTGACAGCATTGATATGATTTTTCCACAGAGACTCTGTAATGAACGATGGCAAATCCTTTCAGCCAGGTTTCACAGATAGGACGTTTAATCACATCATTCCAGGACGTTGTAGTGAAGAGGAAAGTCGGAGCATCACTAGGTGGCAATGTAGCAACATGAGAAACTGAACAGGCGCAGAGGTACCCTAAATCAAACTGAGATGGAGAGCACCGGTGCATCACACAATCAACAGTTTCTCTACGATTTTATTCTTCTAACTTAATCTTTGCCTTTTTAAAAATCAGTCACCACATTATGCTAACTGCATTTTTTTGGAAAATAAAAAATGTCGGTTCATGTCACCTTTCCTTAACTTCCTTTAATCTCTTTACTATCAGTAATAGTCGAAGCAAGGCAATCAACTGCATGGCGTGACTTGTGCAAATCCACTTTCCCCTTTCTTTTCACTCACATTAGGAAAGTCTGGTTCTGTCTCCTATAACTCATATACCATATGGCTATTTTTGCAGGGAATATTAGCACCCTCACTTTAAGATGAATGTCTTTCATATATCGCCGGATCTCCTCGCCTTGCTTTGCCATATGCAGCAAAGCCTCATCATAATAAATATCCACCTTTCAAGCTGCTAAAACATTTCAATCCTTCATGAACGTGCTACAGTTCTTTCAAAACTGGGCAGAGATTTGCAAGATGGTCCAAAACAATGAGCTTTCCAATATCTGATCTGAGCTGCTCTCCTGTCTGCAGAGGCTGGTGCAGAGAGTGGTGACAGGTCCCGGTAAGGGAGTTGAACCAGCAATGCGTATCAGACCTTGATGTGAATTTAGATAGCGTGCTTAAACATTAGCATTAAAGTGTGTTTTACTTGCTGTGTTTGTGTAATACAGCAGACCAATTATATTCTGTAGTGATGAGCTGGGAGCATCGTTATGAAATTGAAGTATATTTTTATTTTAGCTTCATTTCAGATTCTGTGTGCATTGTTTTTGTTTTGATATAAATTTAGTTTTGCATTAAATACATGTTTCTTTCTTATACTTTCACTTAATTTATCTGTTGCGGTTCCTGGTGTTCTTCTTCTTATTATTATTTGCCTATTTGTAGCTTGTTGTTGAGTACTCTGAATCCCGAATCATTCTCTTTATCTTAATCATTTGTCTTAGAACCATTGACCTCAGACATCCTAAAATATATATTGACACCTGATCATAATCTGGCCAGACAGCCCACACCAAAACCAAAGGTCCTTTGAGACTATTACAGTCTGTGCTCAATCACGAGATGGACTTTCAAATGGGTCTGTTAAACGTTTTGCTCCTTTAATATTCAAATATAAAATATATTTTTTAGGTCCTGGTAGTGGGTGACTCATTTCTGACTCATTTGTCTTGGGACCTGCTTTGTGACTATGCCTACTGTAAAAAGTGCTATACTAATAAATTGACTTGACTTCTTGAATGCCATAAGTATGTGGACACCTGACCATGATCTTGTCGGACCGCTTACACTAAAATCAAAGGGCGATTGAGTCTATTGCAGTTATTGACTTTGAATTGTGTTCATTGGAAGTTTTGCCCATTTAGTTAAAGGTAAACTATGCTGCTATAAAATTACAATCTATTTAGAATTTACGATTTTCTTTTTTCCTTTTATTTCTAGTTTGTACTTGGTTTGTACTTGTACAGCATATGTAACTAAAATTGTTACAGACAAAATCAGCTTCAGGACCCATGGGTGGTTTGCTAGATGTGAAATAATGGCCCACTTGATTAAACATACGTTTTTGTTTGTTTGCAAATTAACCTAAAGATTTGATGGCTCATAAGGTAGCACAGTTGCCTCACACCAAGTGAGTTTCCCCCGGGTGCTCTGGTTTCCTTCCAAACATGTATTCAGGGTAACTTGAGACAGTGAATTATCCATTAAGTATCTAATCACTAGGAGGCACCAGTGCATGGTAGTGCTGCACCCAAGCATGGACAAATAGGGAAGGTTGGATCAGGAAGGGTAAAAACTAAGCCAAAATTATAATGTGGATCTGGATTTCCTATGGCGACCCAAAATGGAAGTGATGCCCTGTTTATAACCTGTGGGTGTTTATGTGTGCCTTGCGCCTATTCTTCCCCACCGCAACCCCCACCACCACGACACTGATAGGATAAGTGATTAAGAAATTGAGCAAGTAAGCTCAAAAGTCATCGTCATTAAGTCCATCTCATAATAATTTACAATGATTATGAGACAATGTGATTGATTGTAGGAACTTCAAATGGCCGTTTTTGTCCCATTTAAATTAAAATGAAGTAGTCTGCATTTGTGTCCACACGAAGCAAACACATTATCCCCATTTTATCCTAAAACAACTGGAGCTCAAGGGAGCTTCACAAAAGTGGCCATTTGTTGGGATCGCTTAAATGAGTTCATCTGTTTTTTCTGCAGATGGCACCTCTCTGATGTCCTGTAATCTCGTTCAGTGCTTTGTTTAGAAACCACCACAAGCTTTTAAGTCTAATAGTGTGCAATACCCCCTTTTACACCCAGCACATTATTTTTATTCATCTGAAAACACAACAAGCACATCCAAACATTTTAATATTTTACTAATTTTGATCATCTAAATCACTGAGGACACCGTCCTTCACACAATGACAGCTAACACAATTTTATGTTCCAACAAAGGGTCAATGATTCTGACAAAAATGCTATTGTTAATTCAGGGTGAGATTGGAAGATGATGCTGGAAAATGCCTTGTACAAGGAACTAATTTATCACAGTGCACAAAACATTTGCCGAGTCACTTACACAGGACGTCTGAATGCTTTTGGGAAGAGAGTTCTAGGGCCAAATCTAATGGACACCGCTTCACACAGACCGTGGGCTGAGGCAAAAAAAAAAAAAAAAAAAAAAAAAACCCACATCCTCAGGGTTTATGTTGCTGTCCTGCCACAACATATCAGTTGGCATCAAATCCAAACTAAGTCACAACACACCATGATAAACCTGTTATTAGAGGTGAACCTGGTCTTGTGCTTTAAATCATTAGGTTGTTGTATAAAAGCAGCTATTGTTGATGACCTTTGGTGATATTCACTGGACAGATTGTTGGGTAGAGCATTTTTCTATTTAGTTAATTATGGAATATTGCTCAGTATTTAAAGCAGTAAAGCAGCTATGCAGAAATAATGTACTACGACCATGTATGTCTTTTGGTACTATCGACCTATCTGTCTGTCTGTCCATCCAGCCTACAGAATAATGGTTTTATACAGTTTTTTGTTGTTTGTTTTACAAGGCTTGCTTTAGCTTTATTTTACAGTGGAATAGAATAAAATGCATTTATTTTTCCATACACATATACAGATGTATAGTACAACAGAATTATTTCTTCACGTATGCCAGCTTAATTAGAAGCTGGAGTCAGAGCGGAGGGTCAGTCATAGTACAGCGCTCTGGCTTTAGCTGGTACAGGGTCCAAAAGTGGCTTCTAGTAGAGCCTGGATTTGAATCATCAACCTCTGATTAATAGCCCAAATCTCTACCCAGTAGATAGCCCCCCACCCCTACATTATAAATAGTTTGTTTTATGCTGTTTTATGCATTCCAGTGGCAAACTTTGCACAGAAAGGACAAATCCAGGACCTTCTTGCTGTTAGGCAACAGTGCTGCCCCCCCCATAAATAAATAAATAAAAAATTAAATAAATTAAATTAAAAAATAACAAATTAAAAAAACAAATAAAAATAAATTATTTTTAAAAATAAATAATAATAATAGATCTTTTAATAAATAGCGACCCAGTGGTACCAGCATTCCAACAGTAGAGGGTACACTTTGCACTAGAGCAAAGATGATGTGTGCACTTGAATGATTGAGGTTACTTAGGTGATCTCATAAACTAAAATGTATGGCAGTCCCCCAAGGTGAATTCTAAATTATGCTGCCATTAAAAGGACAGGCTCTGTATCCAAGGTTAGTACGTAAAGCAAAGTCCTCCTCCTTGTTCTACTGTTCCACCAGCCACCCTTCAGCTGTACTTGTGAACTAGTGAATGTTGCGCCTCAAACTTGTTTCACTCATCAAGTGTTTCCAGTGGGAAATTATCAGCAAAAGACATTTACAGCCCAAATCCTTTTATCCTTATAGTGAGGGAGTGAGAATCAAACTGTATAACCGCACAGATCCGGTGGAAGAAACATTTATGTCATGGCAATCTGGGATTTGACATTTCTCAGATGTAAAACAAAACTTGATAACAAAACAAAAAATTACATTGTTTTCATTTGTTTGTTTTGTGGTTTTGTAGACTTTGTGGGGTGAAAAATCTACATCGAGCAGCTTGTGACCTCCCGACCCTCTGATCATGACTATAGCTAGTGGAGACAAAGTCTGTGGAAATGGAGCTTGTTTGACAGGACCTATTAAAATGTACTTAAAATAGTGGTCTCTTAAGGTCAGAAAGTAAATTCTAGCAATCTGTAAACAAGGGCATGGAATGTTGTCAACTTTTATCATTCATGAATATTAAGTGCCCTTCCACAAAACGTTACAATACTGTGGCGACTAAACGGTGGGAAGTTATGACTTACATTTACTCATTTTTTGTACTTATATTTTCTATAGTAGATTTTACAAGCTGTACTTTTACTGAGCCCGTTCCAGAGTGAGAAAAAAAAACCTTTAAAAAATCGAGCACGGGGAGCTGATGCAGTGATAACAGAGTTGCCAGATTGCAACTGTGGTTTCTAGCCCGCTAAAATGTCAAAATCCTCCAAAATGATAAACTGATAATCTGCCACAAAACAACATAAGCCGATGATGTTTAGCATTTAATCAACCAGTTAAAAAATAATATAAACTCATACATTAAATGTGTCTTCCACAATACATGCCAATTTTGTGACCAGAAATGGGAGCACATCCTGCCACTAGATGAAGTGTTTCCACATTGGGTGGTTTTCTAACAAGTGATGTTGAGAAATATTTACAAATAATTCCAAATTGTACAAAAAGAGAACATTTAAGTAAGGAGAGGAATTCAATGAGAAAATGAATAGAAGTTTGTGCTTTAAGAAGGGAAACCGGCACGTCTTCTGAAGCCGTAACTGTGATAAAGAAGTACAATATAAATGTAGATATACAGTACTTTATATGTATAATGTATTTTGCAAAGACTTAAAATGCAATCACAGCAGGATGTTTTAAAGTAAGCACTCTGATGGTCACCATAAAGGCAGATGTGGCCCTAGGTGAAAATACATTTAAATGTTTTTAAATCTGGCTCACAATCCATGTTCCAACACACTTCAGTGTTGACTGGGGGGAGTTCCTTTACAACAAACTCATTAAACTTTATCTTTGTAGACACTGACGGAAGACATGAGGGGTAAAAATCGTATACTTCCATACTGAACAGTATGCCAAAGCAGTGCGTGAGTGTCTGAATATGTAGTGTTCATTATGCTACAGTATGCAGAAATGAGCCAATTGACCTACTGCATGGGTAGCCATTTTTGAGTATGCAAACATGTCACACTGTTGCCCATGTTTTAATTGGAGCTGTAATGGTAGTGTAAGCAAGACCAAAGATTAATTAAATTTGACACGATGCATTGTGTGACAGCATTAAGACGATATACTGTAGCCTGCATGCATACTGCACACTTGAATACTGAAAGAGCTCATTGCTTTACCGAGCAGTGCCCACTGCCTCCAGTACATTTAAAAACAAAAACGAGCCTTCCCCAAATTGTCACTATATGGCTGGAAGGTGATCATTTATTTTACATAATTAATTTAGTAATGGATGTTGTGAAATATTTAGAAAGGGTGTCGTAGTCCTATAATACACATGCTCATCTCTAATGTATGTAAACCTTTGACTTTAACTGTAGGAGAAAATGCAGGTTCAGGCTTTTTGGGCATGTAGGTCTTTGAGATAAGATTAATGTCTTCTGGAGAACATAAAACACATGACCCTTAGCACTCTGCCTTTGTGTGGTGCATAGAGGTGTTAGAAGAGAGAATGGTTAGCATTAGACCCATTCATTTTAATAGAGTTTGCTCAATGGTGCATTGTCCTCCATGAAATATATGTCCTGGATAAATGAATTTGAGGAGAATGAATGAGTTCCTACTTTTCTCTAGCACAGTCATTTATTGTTATGTTGTATAAAACACTGGAATCTTTTATTTTATTCCCTTTTGTTACATATCGGTCCCTGTATTCCTAGGCCCTAACACGAAACCTTTGAAACGTGTTGCACTGTATGAAGACATTTGTACCCTTAAACTCAACATTTACCTTGAAATGGGCACATTAAGCCTTTCTTTTAATTTATTATAATTGTGTTTTTATGTTGATTTTAAAATATAAGTGTCAAAAACAAACTGAGCCTGTCTGTCTGTCTATCTATCTAATAAATATAAAGTAAGATCTCTTTCAAATTGAAGTGAGATTATGCAATGATATACTAATATTACATCTTTTTTGAAACATGGCAATGTCAATGTCGTCTTATGCCAAGATCAGACTACCCGAATTTAGCCCGATTTTGACACAATGTTGTCAGAACTGAATAAGTGTCGGGGACGAGGACCTTGTCGGAAACTTGATGATGACCAATAGGATGACAGAGCCCGGTTATTTGTGTAAATAAAAAAAAACTACAGAAGAGGTGATCATTGAACAGAACTGAAACATATCTGTATATATTAATTGATCAGAATATAAAACCCAATATCTTTTCACTCTACATGATTTTCACCTACATACAGTGGACCTAGTAGATTGAGACATTTATGAAATACTCTTCACATGTTAACACCTCAAGTTTCCTTTGCAGGATTTGCAGGCCATACCATCCTTTTTTGTGACTCTCAGGAACCGGTCCACAATCGTCTTTTCTTGAATTTCTTTTCAGAACACAAAACAACCAGCATCTCACACAGAGCTTTTGTAGCCATGATTGACAGTTTCTTCACCCGCCTCCCTGACAAGCTCCTAACAAGAGCAGGAACGTCTCCCCACCACGATACAGCATGAGATTATAGTACTAATCGTGAACAGAGGTAGCAGAAGTACACAAGTTCCTTACTTAAGTAAAAGTACTAGTAATCTGGTAAATAAATTACTCAAGTAAAAGTTGAAGAATGCATTTTGTTACTGAAGTAGAAGTTAAAAAAGACATCACCGAAAAAGTACTATAAAATCATTTTAAATTCAGTTTTGTTAATAGGATTTTTTTAAGTAGGAGGTACACAAACACCATCACACAAATGTTTGCTCTTTCAAACGGCATTAGATCTATTTAATACACATCAAAACATGAATTGCAACAGAATTTCTCCTTTGGCAAAACATGTATCTTATTCTTAAATTACATTTATCTGATTCAGTTCAACTGGAATGCAAATCCAGCTCATTTTAAATGTATAATTACAATGTTTCATTAAAATAAACTGCTCACCTGACCTTCGAGACCAAATCTGTATCTGTGTAATCCAGTTTTTTTTCTTGGAGGCCATTTTATAAATTTCCAGAGTTTATAAATTCGTATATAACTGTGCTTGTCCTAACAAATGAAAACAATTGAATTCTTCTGGCTTTTCCGGTAAAAAGCTGAAACTGATCATTCGTTTACTAAGCTGTCACGTATAGATTTACAGCCAATCAGAAGAGAGATTAAAATTCCTCCCAAAGATAACTGATGAGCCGATTCCTTCTTTACCAGATGAACTGAGTGAATGAAATTAAACAAATTTTACCACAGATAAGCACATAGCCCTGATTCAATTGCACTGATTCAT
>JAYDZF010000003.1:12776743-12795586 GCA_034509105.1 Microcambeva barbata
TAGCAGAGCCGGGATTTGAACCGCCAATCTCTGGTTGATAGTCCAAAGCTCTACCCACTAGGCTACCACCATCCCACCAACTAAACTATTCCATCACGGACGTCACACACATTCATTTTATTATCTTGATTTTTTAGCCAGTTTATATTATATCATTTTTGGTTGATACTGTTCTTATGTTGTCAAGTGTAAGAGTTTAGTGCATGATTTAAACCATGTGTATTTATCTTGTCTTGTATTATAGAGTATTCAAATTCATGTTTTTGGACTGTGGGGAAAAACTGGAGCACCCAGTAAACCTGCACGTTTGGAAAGTGTGTAACCCACCAAGGTAACCCACACAGACACGGGGAGAACATAATAACTTCACAAAGAAAGGATGCAGACTGCCCCATGTGGTTATCGAATCCAGAACCTTCTTGCTGTGAGGAAACAGTGCTACCTACTGCTTCCTGGGCATACTAATAAAATGTGTTTTACTGTAACAGGTGTTTGGCAGATCAAACAGGTATTGTTGGGTTGTCCTGACAAGGTTCGCTTAATTTTGCCCCCAATGTAGATGTACACAATTACTGAATTTCATTACACTACCACACTATTGATACCGACCTCCACTCTGACTGAACACACCAGCATGAGCATCAGCATGTGAAGACACACACCCTGATCACACACAATCTCTGTGCAGGTGAACACTTTCATCAAACTGCTCAAATCACCCATTACATTGTGCTTCCTCTCGAATAACGCTGAACCCCTCAGACCCATCCTCAGACTGAGGAGAAAGAACCTAACCCACTTCCCAACTGACATGTGGGCAGGATTTGTATGCATGAGAAATACCCTACTTGGCTTGAAGTGCCATGCCTATATGAACAACGGGTCGTTCGTGTCCAGGTGGTTGCTCAGCCCAGCTGAAAGGCACCCAGGAGTCCATGCAATGTATTTGACATCTCAGCTCCAGTCCACTAGTGGGTGTTTTTACCACAGGTTGATCGTGTTCTTGGTTTAACATTGATATTTCGGTTGTTGGTGGTCTGAGTGTTTTTTCCCCCCAATTTAGTCATGTATACACAACGTTTTCACAACCTAAATGTTATGTAAAGATAATTAAATGACTAATATGATAACACCTAGAAAAACTAACTTCATTTCTTTGAATTCTTTTGAATCATGCTACTGCTAGAATAATGCACAAAGAATGGTAAAGCTTTCACTTGCGTCGATGCTAGCTACAACCTCTGAAACCACACTTTATCTGCAGACACAGGTCACTGTTTCTTTAGATCCTGATAAGGACAAGTAGTGTCCTTGTGTCTTTGCTTTAAATGTTTTGAGGGTAGCATTTAATTGGTTTTCAGCAAAGGCCCCTATTGAGATGTGTTCAGCCTATTCATAGTTCAGCCTAGAGCTTTAAACGATAAATAAAATAGTCCACGATTGTGTGGACACATGACCTTCTTAGACATTTGATTTACCCAAGCCCAAACACTTCACCAGGCCATTAACAGTTTCTGTTCATTTTGGAAAGCATGGCTTGAGAAGTTGGAGTGTGTGGTGGCTCTGATGCTGGACAAGATGTCTGACTCGTCAATTTTCGTCTAGACCTCTGCGACCCCAAACACACTGCCGAAGCTACAAAGGAGTTTCTCAGGGGTGTAAAGTAGAAGGTTAAAGATTGACCTAGTCAATATCTACACTTAAACCTAATAGGACATGCATGTTATCTCCTTAAGAGGAATAATATCAACTAAAAGAGGCTGCAGTGAAAGTCCAGAAAAGCATCACAAAAGAAGAATGGGGAAGTTTAGTGATGTCAGTGGGTCACAGGCTTGATACAATGATTACAAGCACAGCCCAACACGAACCTTTATTCACTTTAAACTATTTCAAGTTAATATAATACTTGAAACTAAAATTGAAACTAAAATAACTCACAACTAAAATTGGGTGAGTTTAGACAGAATTGAACTGGGTATTGGAGCCAAATGTTAATCATATACATCTCTTAACCCTGTGAGGCCCACTGATTCAAATTACATCTCTTAGATAGATAGATAGATAGATAGATAGATAGATAGATAGATAGATAGATAGATAGATAGATTAGATAGATTAGATAAGATTAGATAGATTAGATGGATGGATGGATGGATGGATGGATGTTCATAATATTAATCCTGGTAATAATATTCATTCCACAGCCCTGTCCATAATTACTACACAGATTTAGTGACATTTCAATGCATTTTCATTCAAACTGCTGATTTCATTAGTCCCTGCATGTGGTTAAACTGCCATACAGTATGTGTGTATTCTAATAAACCCATATAAGTCACAAGGAAATTAAGAGACCAATGGTGGGAAGAATGCCTTAGGGCAGTGAAACTCACAGTTGTCGCTAACTTGTCAGGGCAAATTCTCAACACTGAACATCAGTAGAAACCTTGTCCTCCTCTGCCTAGTCTCCTCCAGGACATGTTAAATAATCCCCCACATTAATTTAGCTAATCAGAGCAGGCATGGACCAAACGAATCAGCCCTGAAATAAAGAATTATTTATCAGTATTGATTCTTGAAACATATATTGAAATGTTTATTTCAAAAGGCATAATTATTATTTATTGATTATACTTATTGTTGTTGTTGTTATTATGACATCATGTTTTAGTTTCATTCATGCAAACCCCACAAAGAAAAGACCCAAACTGCCCCACCTGGGGATTGAACCCAGAACCTTCTTGCTATGAAGCAACCGTACTCTTCACTGAACCACCACGCTGCACAAAAGGAAAAAAAAGTCCTGTTTTTAAGATCAATTGAAACATCAGACAACATCATAAAAGGACATGGCTACTCAATTCATGCTTTTTGTCTACACTTCCAAGCTTCCAAGAAATTCATGCTTTTTGTCTACACTTCCAAGCTTCCAAGAAACAGACCAGCAAACAAAGATTAAAGACAGAGCAAACATCAGCATATCTCAATTCCCTATGTGATCTAGATGACAGCAAAGCTAAACATTGACCGACCACCTAAGAGATCCAAACCCCATATCAGCAGGCCAACACAAAGCCTTGAAATAAATACTATGTGCAGGATATTCCTGTCTGGCTACCAGTGTTTCCCTGTGGAACCGGACCACTCCAACCATGATAAAGTAGATAATAATAAAATAATGAAATAATGAGAATCAGGTCAAGTATGCTATTAAACAACATAGATGTGCAACGTGCTGATGTGGCATCATGAAGGTTTTGCACAGTGTACAAACCATTTTGTGCTTTGGATGATTTGGGTTTTGGCTCACTAGACTTCTGACGGGGCCTAATGCTGCCCACCAGTGACTGAACTTTAGTCATACACACAGTAAGTCATATGAAATCATATGACTGGTTATATGAATGAAGACATTCCAGCTATTAAAAACAATGACTTCTTTTAAAATACCGATGTCAACACAACTAGGTCATTGCGGCAGATATAAGTGGCCTATGATTTTTACTCAAAAGGAAAAGATTAAAATACAAGGATGCACAGAAATGACCATGGGATTTGCCAGTTGAACCACCTGCTCTTTATAACTACAGTAAGCTGTTTAGAAATGCAACATACAAGAAAGATAAGCAAACTAGCACCACATTATTTGCATCCATATCATAAACAATACAAATGTTTCCTAAATGAAACATTTACACTAGGTAGTAATACCAATTAGGTAGATAAGACTGTATTCACAAAACTTCCCATCAGTTCAGAGCTTACCTGTTATTGAGAAGGTCTTTTGATACTTCCAGGGCTGATCATTTCATCAATTCAATCTTTGAATCACACTCATTGTATAAAGATTGAGATACACAGTGCATACACTTTCACAACAAACTAATCCTTACAGCATGGGCACATTTGTCAGCCATTTTGGATCACCAAGCTAGCACAAAAGGAAGCTTTAGCCCCCTAGGGGCGCAGTTCATTGCATTTTTCAGATACTGTTTTAAAATGCTCACTAATAACTGCAGGCATACATTTCTATTATTTTTAAAGGCAGCTGAAAGCATTATCCATGACTACACTGATCCATTTTTTTCAATCCTTTGCTGACCCATGGTTCTGGTCACAATGGCAAAGTTATTTCATAATATAATAAACACCCTGTAGTTCTAGATAGCATTCTTTTTCATTTAGACTGTGTTGCATTGCTTGCCGATGTCATAGAAAGCCGCTCTGGAAATAGAGAGGCGAAAGGTGTAAAGTTATTATGCTACACACTGCCTAGAGACAGGTTATGGAAAGTGCGGAATTTGGCAGGAAAATCTGAATCAATAGATTAGCTCAGTTATTATACTTTATACACGTTTGTGTGTTGTTACTAAAAACAAACAAAATGAAAGACAAAAAGAATGTATCTGTTTGTCTGTCTCTGTCTGTCTGTATGTTAACTTGGCATGCATGCAAAAACTTGCTTGACTAACATAGGCTGCTTTGCACCAGAACAAGAAAGGGATGAATAAACAAAGGGGTAAGATTGAGGGCTACAAGGTTCCTGTTTTACTGTAATTATGTATTGATTTTAACCAATTTCAGTGTTTTTGTACTATATTTAAGCTCACCGAATAATTTTACGTTAGACTGAAATGTATGCATTTACAGTTAATAATTCATGAAACGTTTTTTATACAGTTTATAAAAATTAAAAATACAATTTTAATCACCTACTCAATGCCACTTTCCGAACCAACTGATGTCATGTTTATAATGATGTATGATCAGAGACAGACAAACAGATAGATACATTAAAAAAATAATTGATTAATTGTCTGTTTTACAACCACTGTATCATGATTATCTGAGGCTGGATGATAGTCCATCCACCCATCCATCCATCCATCCATCCATCCATCTATTTACATAAGCACTAAAGTTAATACAAAACTCAATATTTTGGGCTTGCGTGCACCAATATTTTATTTTATTGACAGACAGCAAGTTGACTCAGTATGTAGCTCACTATCCTGATTGTCTGGGACCTGTCAGGTTTGCATGTTCACCCCATTTCGTGGGTAGGTTTCCTCTGAGTCCTTTGGTTTCTTCCCACAGTCCAACAACATGTCACCAGGTTAATTGGAGATATTGGATTATACTATAAGTATAGCCACATCTACTAATTTGTAGTACACAGGCAAGGTTGTGTAAAAAAAAAATATTAAGCATAAAAATTCCCCTAAATCAACAATGCGGATCACAATCCAATGTGTCAACGCTTAATGGGAGAAGCTGAAAGAAGAAAAAATCGGTAGCAGACCTAGACTGTAAATGACAGAGTAATTCCACTCATCTACAAATAAGCCCTAGTTTAATATTCATTTTTCGTATTTTCATCTGTGTAATCACTGCAGCAATTGTCTCTTATCGAGTGAGATTCGCTGGTTTCTGAGCCCACGTTGGCAGCGGTTACAAATAGTCTGTGAGCTGTTCGGGCATAAATCAAACAATTGAGCTTGAGAAATATTTCAGGTGCAGCTGCTCTCCTCCTAACACAATGCCTATGGCATTAGTGTTGACATTTCTCCCCTTCTTTTATACTGTGCCAGATTTATGAGACAGCCCTGATTGATCCTCACAGACAAAGCCACGCCAAATATAGCCATACACAGAGTCTGACAGCACGCTGCTGATGGGCCCTCGGAGGAGACTGGATTACCTGCAACAAAGTCAGGATTCAGCAGAAAATTGCAGTGACCCGAAACTTCAGGACATTCTGAAAAAGAAAATCCAATACTACAGGGTTATATCCATCATTAACTGTGACCATAGATTAAAAAAAAACATTTTAATATTTAGATTAATTGCATTACTTATTTACTCATTTAATTCCACTAACCACTAAATACTTTATTGCAGTAAGTGAGATCGGATGGAATAGCTAAGGGGGTAGTACTGTCACCAGAAGGTCCTGGGTTTGATTCTCAGATGGAGCAGTCCAGATTCTTTTTGTCTGGAGTTTTTTCTTTGTGTGTGTGTGTGTGTTACAACCACTTGAGCTACTGAATGGCCATATAGATATGTATGTGTGTGCATCTGCCATGTGATGAAACTGGTGCACTGTCAAGGGTGTTTTTGTGTGCCATGAGCTTATTGAAAAATGTCATCTTTCCCAGCCACTTTTAAATGATGGCAGGCATTTGATATTGTTGGATATTACACCTGTACAGAAAGCTATTTTAACTGATCATAATATACATGTCCCCTTAATCATGTCTAATAATTGTCATATAGGAGTACTGTTGGCAGACTAGTGTAATTGCTGCAGTGCAACATAGGTCATATAAAGCAGTTTTGATCCCTGCCTCAGCCGTTTCCCCCATTGTGTGTGTTTCCCTGTGATGGACTGCCAACCTTTCCAGGGTTTATTTCGACCTTGTGTTCAGTGTTTTGGGCCTGTGGGCAGGGGTAGCTATGCATTAAGGGCACTGAACTAGTAATTGGAAGGTTGCTAGTTATACCACCACTGCCAGGTGGCAATTGTCAAGACCCCGAGCAAATCTAAGCTCAGTTGCTTGAACTGCAATTTATTCAATTTGTTATCAATTTTAACAAATTGTAATTGGTTCCAATTATTTAGATTCTTGTGTGCATTCTCTCTACCAATACAACCATCACCCGCTGACATAGGATCACCACAACTACACATCCCCTCTGACACGGCACAAAGTGCCAGATGCAGATTTGTGTACACTGAACCACTCTGATCAAATCATCGTTCCTTGACTCTAATCGGGCTCCATCAATCTTTTACCAAAATAATAAGAGTGCATCCAGAAAGTGTATCACAGTGCTTAATTTTTTTTCTCCACATTTTGTTATATTACAGACGTATTCCAAAATATATTACATTCATTTTCCCCTTCAAATAAAATTATTATATTATATTATTATTATTAATAATACATAAGTATTCACAGCGTTTGCTCAGTACTTTGTTGAAGCAGCTTTGGCAACAATTTTAGCCTTAAGTATGATACAACAAGCTTGGCACACCTTTTGGGGGCAGTCTCTCCCATTCTTTTTTGCAGAACCCCTTAAGTGACATCAGGTTGGATGGGAGGTGTCTGTGCACAATCATTTTTGGATCTCTCCAGAGTTCACTTGTGTTCGAATCTGGGATCGGGCTGGGCCACTCAAAGACGTCCACTGACTTGTCCTGAAGCCACTCATTTGTTATCTTGACTGTGTGCTTAGGGTCGTTGACCTGTTAAAAGGGGAACTTTTTCCCCACTCTGAGGTCCAGAGCACAGATTTTCTTCAAGGATGTCTCTGTCCATTGCTGCATTCATCTTCCCCTTGACTCTGACTAGTTTCCCAGTTCCTGCTGCTGAAAAGCAACACGTCAGCGTGTTACTGTCACCACCACGCTTCACTGGATGGAATTGGCCAGGTGATGAATGGTGTCTTGTTCACTTTACAAATTATGCTTGGCTTTCAGGCAAAAGAGTTTTGTTTCTGATGAGCTGAAAGTCATTTAGGTGCCTTTTGGTGGTTTCAAACTTCTTCTTTACTTCGCTACTTTTCACCTTTGCTGTTACCCATACCACCCGCTCTGCCGCCATGCCAGATGTGTTAATGTGTACAGCGTTTCATCAAAATTTAGCAGCAAAATCTTTTATTTTCTCATTTTACAAGGTTACACATTTATTCAAATCAACTTCCAGAGAATGCCTCGGGGATATCTAACTGTAACCGAATCCTGGTGTGCAGGTGATAACAAGATCTGTGTTCGATCACATTAACACTGTTTATTAAAGATCTACTTGTAAGGGTAGAGCTATCTGTAGCGTCATCACTGACTGGACTCCAAGCTCCTCCAGCAGGATAAACACTTATTTTAAAATATCTCAGCTGCAGGTATATCTGGTTTGATATCAAGCAACAAGCTAAACCTCTCAAAGATTTGCAGCTAAACAAACCACGAGGCATTGACTGTAGTTTCAGGTTGACTGGCAGTGCTTTATCAGCTTCAGGCAGCAGATGCTGGGTTAAACACTAGAGGAGATAGTAGCAAACAAAGCATACATTTCATATCATCTTTACCGGGTTTCCAATAAAAACATTGCAGAAGATGAAGTGAACACAGGCTAAAGGTGCATCAGCAAGAGGACAGTCAGAACATGAAAAAAAAAAAATTAAGAGGCTTTTGGAAATGATTGAGGGATTTGGGAATCGAATTTCTCTGTCATTTCACCAGAGAGGACATCTTCTAAATGGAGTGATACTCTAATCCCACATACTTTTACTTTGATCACGGGAAGTCTTTTTCAAATCATATAGATTTGATTCCTCTAAATCCAAAGCCCTGACATACACTATTACATGAACTTGTTCAACCAAGTTTCTATTAAAAGTACACGGTTTATATCAGAAAGTGTCATAGGAATGAAGGAGGGAAAATAAAAAAATGCATCTGGTTTGTGTTATATATAGATAACACATGTCAGTCTCACTTTGCACTTTGTGTGATTATGACTTAATGATGTTTTTCTCTTCAAATTGGTGGGGTCTTCTACACACCAACATTGAACCAAGCAAGAGTGTGTTTATTGATCATTTAATGATATATCAGGTTTACACAAAGACATACAATTTATCCTCATGGGCACTTGGCTTCACTTGAGGATTTTATATTAAATTTTCAAATACATTTGTCAAAATTCATATATATATATGTATATTCATATATATATGAATATACAAACTCTATATATTGTAGATCTTGATTATACGAGTCAAACACTGTCCATGACTTCCTTCCTTCCTTTGAGCTCTTGAAATGTCTTGTCTTTATATATATAAAGTGAGGGACAGTTAGGTAGGTACGTAGGTAGGTAGATAGGTAGGTAGGTAGGTACGTAGGTAGGTAGATAGGTAGGTAGGTAGGTTTCTCCAAACCTCAGAGCAGAACTACACAATACAGTACACTTCTCCTGCCCTAAAAGCAGAACTGCACTACACTAAATTTGTTCAAGCCTGTTTTTATTTTTATTTGTCTCACCTGCCTCCTCTAAATTTTGAACTTTTTCTTTCTGCCTTTATTTAACATCATTATGTTAGGGGACATTCGTTATAGATTAAAGACCTGAGTCTTGGCTCAGTGACTGGTTGACTGGACATAAATAACATGAAAATCATTTAAAGTTTGAGTGTATGACAAGGGATTCGGGTGTCAGGGAAATCACTCCCTTAGGCTCCACTAGGGGTCCCCATCAACAGACTCACTGTGCTAAATTGGGAGAAAAGGGGGTTTAAAAAATCCTAGGTTGCTTGGTCAAAGGTAAACTTGAGTAATTTTTTAAAAACTTTTTATGAATGCATTTTGTCCCATTTTTCTCAATTATTAGGCGTAGTTCATTTGTTTTGTTTTTTTGCTGCTGGGTATCTCTAAATGTATTCAAGGAAGGTACATTTCCTGCTCACCCCCCTCCTGACAGGTGCGCAGCTATCAGCTGACCCGTTCTTTTTCACCCATTAATTATACATTGACACATCTATCTGCTTATCTGGGTCCTTGCACAGCATTTTGTACTACTGGCAACAGTGCCAAGTTTTGCTCCAAGCAGTACAGAAACTTGGTGCTGGTGTGAGTACCCCACTGTGCCACCTGGAAGGCTATATGTATCCGACTTTGTAGAATAATGATATTGTACATAGTCGACTTATATAGTAAATAGTGTGGCTTAGTGTGTAGCAGTGTCTTCTCTTAGCAAAAAGGTCCTTTTTTCATCCCCCAGGTGGGGCGATCCAGGTGTGGGGTTTGCAATTTCTTCCCATGTCCGCGTGGGTTTCATCAACCAGCAGGTTAATTAGAGACACAGAATTGTTATGTAGATACCTAGCCACTGGAATGCACAGACCAGTGCACCGTGGTGCTGGTCCCAAGGATAAAAAGGAGGGTTGGGACGGCTAAAAAGCATTGCCAAAGCATTGACAAAAGCCAACACTACAATTGAAGAAATTATTAAAATAAGCACCTAGTTTACACGCTGTGCAGGGTAATACATCTCAAAAATACCACTGATGTTTAGATGAAGAATGATCATTCATATAGTTTTATTATAAAGTTTTAAAGGTAGTTGTTTTGTTCTGTAGTAAGAAATATTTCCAGAAAAAAGCCAAGTTCAGTTTTATGTATGTCAGTATTTCCTTTCAATTTAGGATTAGAGTCTTGTTCAAGGTTACACTGTCAGATTATAGAGAAGGAGTGAAAATATTTCTGACAGACTTAATGACTTAAATTTCGCACTACCTGAGAGATATTAGGCTAAACCCTTTGGGATATGTGAAAGCAACACCCCTCTGTCCTGCTTCTCCCTTAGACCAAGTAAACAATGTCAAAAACATTCACATTTCTGGTGTATCGTGTACATTTAGAAGGCTATTTTTATAATGAATAGAACAGAATGCTTCATCTGTTACATTTACAGACGTACAGTAAAACTAAATTCTTTCTTCACATACACCAGATTTTTGGATTGTGAAAAAAAACAAAAACATTTTTTCCAGCCTAAAATTCAATCAGACAATTGCAGTTCAGTTACGTGTGCAAGAAAAAAAGTTCTGTAATGAACTTTATCTTCAAACAGGACTTCATTGACCAGTGAATTTCTTGTTTACTTAAACATTAGAACCGCTCTGATATACTGTAATAATGAATATAAAACATTTATAGATATTTTATCCCGAATAGTCGTTATCCAATTTATTAATTTCTTGTTTTGTATAAGCACAAACCAAACAAATAGTGATTTTGTGAACATAATCTTTGGTGTTACTGGCAACGCATTGAAGGTGATCAGGGTTTCAGAAGGCACTACATGCCACTGAGGTGCTTTTAATTAATCTGACTGCATGTTTTTATAGTGCTAGCCAGTCCGTGACCTGGTTAAGCTAATACTTTCTTTCAGGTTACTCGCTCAATGTACTTGTATTCTTTTTGCCACACTCTTATTTTTCAACTAATTAAACCATACTCTTGTTTACATGCCCTGTGTAGAAGTGGCTTCTTCTACCTAGCATGGGGATGATATTATATCGAGGCCATATACCTCGAACTGAGTAAACTGAGTTCCAGCTAATGTATCAGGTCTTTAGATGTTACCTTTAGATATTTACAGGTAGTTTACTGATTTACAGAAGTGGTACCCAACCAAGGTTACCAAGGTTTTTTGGAGGGTTGCCACAGGTCTAATAATTTTTAAGTTATATATTTTATTAAAAAAACTGATGATTAGTATTTAGGTACTTTACCTAACAATCATTGAATAATGAAGTACTTTGTAATATGACATATTATTATTTAATCACCGAACCTCAGGAAGTTCTGTGCTCATTGTTTTCGGTTTTCCACAAGTCTGGCCAGATGGGTAATATTTTTTGTCTGGAAATCACTGCTGCAATTTGGCAACCCCAGCTGTATAAAAAGTTTTTGAGCATGCATGACTCAATGTGTATTCAGTTTTAGTTTTTGTAAAGTTTGCTCAAACAATTGCTTGTGAATTTAAATTAAAACAGTGTTCTACAGCATGTGTTTAATAGTGTCCTATACACACTGTGGTTCAAGTGAACCGAGAACATAATGTATGTTTTTATTTTACTCATTATATAGCACAGACCCGGTGGGAAAAAAAGAAAAGTGAAATACAAAATAATAAGGAAATACTCTCATTGGCCGATAAGTCATAGGTCAGTACATGTCTCATCCAGGATGTGTGAAGCTGCTGCCAGGCTGTATCTCCAACGCTGGACAGTGGTCTTGCATTGTTCAACTCCAGACCTGTAGTAATCACCAGTGCAGACAACCTAACCTCACTCAGACATGTTTATTTTTGTCTGCTGAGTACCTGACAATGTCAGTGGCACTGCTGAGACATGAACTCAGGTCCCAGGAGTGGCAGGCTAGCACACTGCAATGCTGTCCCACTCAAGCAGCCTTAGAATCAAGTGGCATGGCTATTGGCTAGATTTGCTTTCTATAAGTAATACTATACTATTAATAATCTTGGCAATTCAGCAATCACTCATATAAATAACATTAAGAAAAGACCAATCATACAAACTATTTTCTTTGTCAAAGCCACTAAATAAGGTATTGCTTTAAGTATATTGAGTATTCAGGTGGCCCAGTGGTTAAACATAGTAGCACACCGGAGCTGACCTCTCAATTTCATTGGTTCGAATCTCAGCTCTGCTCCTGGTAAACTAGATCAAACCTGTTGTCAATATCAAATTACCTTTGTAATAATATTTAATGTATTTGCCTAATTAAGCTTTGATTGAATGAAATGCTTGATATGGCAGTAGCAGAGTGAGAAGATCAATAATTGCCACTCTCTTGGAGTGTGTGTGTGTGTGTGTGTGTGTGTGTGTGTGTGTGTGTTGTTTTCTATACATACAATAACCTTATTTAAATAAAACATCATTTACATTAACTAACTGTATCAGATCAGATTTTACATTTACTATTTCCTTCCAATACCTGATCAATTGATTTGGGTCAATATTGGCTACTCCAGAGTATCTGATCAGTACCAGTCCTACTATAGACATGAAGTGCATCTGGAAAGTACACAGTGCTTCACTTTTTCTACATTTTGTTATGTTGCAGTCTTATTATAAAATGGATAACGTTCACACCCAATACCCCATAATGATTAAGTGGAGAAAAAGAAAAAAAAAACATGTTTGTCATTTTTGAAAATGCATAAAAAAAGAAAACATGTTAAGAAGTATTTAAGTATTATGTGTTTGTCATGACTCAAAATTGAGCTAAGGTGCATCCTGATCATCCTTCAGTTGTTTTGATATCTTTATTGGAGTCGCCTGTGGTAAAATCAGGGGATTGGACATGATTTGGAAAGGCACACCCCTGTCTATAAAAGGTCCCAGTACTGTTGACAGAGTACAAACTGGGCACTGAAGTCCAATGAACTGTCTGTAGACCTCCGAGACAGGAGTGTATATAGTCACGGAAAGGGGAAGGGGAGAGAAAAAAAATGCAGCATTGGATGTTGAATGGCCTCCATAATCTGTAAACGTAAAAGGTTTGGAATGACCAGGACTTCAGAAAGCTGGCCGACTATCCAATCTGAGTGATCAGTGTAGAAGGGCCTTAGTCAGGAAAGTAACCCGAAAATGCAAATGTCACTCTGACAGAGCTTTAGCATTGCTCTGTGGAGACAGGAGAAACTTCCAGAGAGACAACCATGTCTGCTGCACTCTATCAATCAGGCCTAAATGTGGAAAAAGTGACGCACTGTAAATACTTTCCAGATGCACTATATGTGGATGCTTTTAGAATTTTCTGGTCTTTCCACACAAATGGATGTGTGTGTGTGTCCTGGTCCAGTTCTACTGCACCATTCTAGCCAAGCATGGAGCAAAGCGGTCCTCTTCCTCTCCTTTGCCCTTTCAGATCTCAACACCGACCATCCCGCTGCCAGTGTGTGAACTGAAAACCTGTGCACTGTGGGTGGTCATGCAGATGTGGATAACAGCTGTGTGTGCCAACAGGCCCACTGAATGTGTATCTGGTGGTGAAAATACTGAGCAGTGGGAATGATAAAGAAATCAGGATATGCCCACGGGATGCTTTAGGCAATCACTGCAGAAATAACAATGTCATGAAATAAAAAAAATAAGTGAAATAAATAAATAAACTTCTTTAAAATACTGAATATCAAAGACATCTTTCTGCTCAAAAGTATGTTGCAATGCTCAGTGCTTACACGCCACCAACAGTCTATTTTCATGCCCTGAGCCTACATCATCAAAACAGCAGCAGTGTTTATGCTGATGGGCGAATTTACGCTGATGAGTGTCGTGGTCTTGTAATGAGGTGCACTGCCAGTGCCACAGTGACGGAACAAAGTCAACAGTCAGAGTTCCATTGCTATCTTGGCACCTAATTGTCAACATAGGTGCAAGAGAACCAAACAAACGTATACCCCCACTTTTTACGCACACAAAGACATGCAGCAGCACACAAACCCATAAAGCATGACAGTTACATCAACACTCAACTTAATATATATTCCGCAAAGCTTTCAAAGTCTTCCTTGACAGGTAAAGCCTAAATGCAGTCGTAAACATCTGGTGATTGGTATTGGTATTGTATTGTAAGTCATATATTATCTTGACATGTTTTTGGTTTGTGGTTTCAAAAGGTAGGAGTAACATTTGAGATTGATCCAAGTTAAAGTGTGGCATGACAGTGGAGCTGGTAGTCTAAGTGCCACACAGTAACACGAGTCCTGGCATTTTAAGGTTCAACAGAGTAGATATCTGATCTGGGTTTTTATTTCTTTACTGCTTATTTTCACTTTTTCCTTCTTTCCTGTAGCTACTACTCAGTTTGGACTAAAGGTGTCTGGCTGAATGCAGAAACGGGTAATGTTACATTCAGTCCATGCACACTGAATCTGGGGAAATCTGATGTGTTCACATCCAAAGATTGATCCTATACCTGAGTTTGCCCTCCAACAGACTGAGAGGAGATACTTGATAGCTTTTTCACTTCTGGTTATATTGATTTCTTCAACTAAAAAAAAAAATCTTGTTATTTCCAAAGCCGGTATGCTGTCCTAATTAGACCCGGTCATTGTCTTGTTAGGTGGACATGGTCTAGCCTGATATTTCTGCTCCTCTGAGGATCACTCATCTTTGTAACACTTCCTTGTTTTACACTAGGTATCCACACTGCTATTCACCCTCCAAAGAAAAGAATTAATGAAAATACGTTTGTGCAGAGTCTGAATTCCTGCACACCAATCACATTATTTCCAACAAGGTGTACCAGGATAATTATGTATCATGTGCATTCATTACTATATTAGAGGAAAGTATAATTTTACTCACTCTCATATTTATTTAACTTGTAATTCAATCAGGGTTGCTGAAGCCTTTTCCAGCTTATGTTCACCTATAGGGCAATTCAGTATCTCCAATTCACCTGACTGCTTGTTTCTGGTCTGTAGGGGGATACCAGAGAGACAGGAAGAGCATGAAAGCTCCACACTGCACCACCCCACCTGGGGATTGAACCATTGCCTTCTTGCTGTGAAGCGACAGTGCTACCCACTTAGTCACTCTGTTGCCTGTATCACTTTTATTTAATTTAATAATTACTATTTCATTATGGACGCCAGTAATTAAACCTTTTTTTCCACATAGTTCTCATAGTACCGTTGTGTCAGATTATTATGGCACTTCTGATGGCATTGTGGTCTGGGGAATATCTTCTTGAAATGTTCTAGGCCCATACAATTGAATTGGGTATGAATACAATCTTGGAGATCTCTCACACACGTCAATTCTCTTATCTGGGGCGGAAGGAAAGATCAGAAAAATAATTTGATGTCACATGGCTAGAGATGCCTGACTCTGGTTGGAAAACTTAATAAAGTGGCTAATAAGTTTCAGACATTTTAAACCATGATATTTTAGCATTACACCAACATGTGGCCTTTATGCTTATACATACACAACTCTCCAGAATTGCAACTCTGCTAATTATAAACTTATTTGCCATTCCACGGACTGGAAAAGGTTAATAAAAAAGATTTTCTTGATGAGTTTCAGTTATTTTTTCCCCAGTTTTAACACTGCAGACATTGCACTACCGAGTAATGAATGTAACCATGTCTCAGACTTATCTCCGTAATATCCTGTTAGGGCAATTTCCTTTTTTATTGATTGCATAACTGACATTATAAAATGTAATATAAGGAGATGATTGCGCTGAGTACAATAAGTGATATTTAATGACACAAATTTGATCAGAGAAGACGGTGCATAAATCCCACAAGACATTATTAGCTCTAATTTCTTTAACTTTTTTTTTTTTACAAATCAAATTCTACAAGCATAATAGATATGAATTAGCTGTGCATATTTCAGTATTTTCATGGTACTAAAAAGATAGTGTTTCAAAATATTTTAATTTGTGCTTTAAATCATGGCTTCAGTGTTGACAAGAATTAAAAAAACATAATTCGAATTAGTAAACATTAATTTATTGATTGATTTTCATATATTTTTGTGTCCCAGTTATTTTAAAAGAATAGATTTGTGCACATACCTGCCACCTATAGCCTACTTTAAACAACTGGTGTAAGGATTCATTTATACATTTGATGTTTTTTAACCATTTTAATTTACTGAATTAACTTACTTGCTGACTTCCTTAAGCAAGTAAGGACAAAATTGTTATTATTCTATCTGTGTTTTATGCACACATATAAAAACTGATATTTATTTTGTTACTAACACAATTATTATTAGAAATAGCAGATGGTATAAGAATAAAAAAGAAAGTCGAATCAACTTGTTTTTTAAGTGTAATGCTGAGTTCTGCTTATAGGGTGATAGGTGACAAAAACACCTGAAGGCTGTTGAAAATGTAATTGCTTTTTGTAGTGATCTTTAATTATTTATTCTTTCAGTGTGACCCGGTAGTAAATGACCCACAGATTGGAACTGGTCCACTCTCCACCAGCTTAGAAGATATTTAAAGTAATTAGTTGGGGGTCGCCACAGCAGATTGTGATCCTCATTATTAATTTGGCATAGTTTGATGTTGGATGTGTTCCTGACACAATACCTTCCATGTATCCAAGCTTGGGACCTGCACTACAATGCATTTGTTTGTGCATACTAGTGGTTATGGTGACACCCAGCCAACCGCCAATGGTGATATTTGGAACAGGAAGTTCAGACGATGGTGTGCAGTAGAAAAAAAACACTGCTCCACCTGGGCAAATACAATAAAACTCCTAATCATGAAAAAATTATAAATATTTCTACCAATGCTTATAGCACATCATAAAAAGTGAGGCAACACTGCTACCCACTTTGATAAATGCTAAACATAAACAAATGATAATTTTAACATACATGAACAATTAACCAAAGCTAATGAATAAGCTAATAAGCATGAACCTTGCATGCATGCAAGTTAACCTATATTAATCTGAACACATAACATAACTAACCTATTACACTGCACAGAAAAAGAACTAGAGTAAGACATACAGAAGATTATAAAAGATAAAATATATAATGCAATAACAACTAAACTGACAAAGACACAGGCATGGGGTAAAAAAAGTGAAACAATTAAACTGCTTAAACTGAAACCATTATTTGACCATTTATATACTTTAGCTGGTGTATCATTTCAGTGAATTTGTAATTATTGAAGAATGTAATTGATTTTTTTTTAGTTCCAGCTGCTTTATTCTGAGATGCCCGACCCATTTCTGAAGTTGTGTTGACTCTTTTGTTGGTTCTCCCAGGTCAACAATAAATAAATAAAATTGCAAATACTAAAGTATATGTGACTGCAACAGTTTGCACAGAGAAGTGGTTTATTTTCTGACAGAACTGTAGGGGTGCCAGTATGTTTGACCATGATTGTACATGGTGCACAGCTCCCACAGTGTTAAGAACCGCTGCTTCAGGGGGACAATTGGAACCCAACCATGCCGGCAACATTTCCAGATAACATCTGCACTTATTATGTTTCTAAACTTCATAATTCAGACTATTTTTTTATTTGTTTTCACCTATCTTTACACCCCTGCTGTAAGTCGAGAAGGCTCTACTAAGACCTCCAGTGCAGATCATTGCCCTTTTCACTTTCACTACAGATCAAGGTATACATACGTATGTTTAAATGTAAACCTATTGCAATACCACTATGGTTCTGAAGCCTGAAATACTGCCAATGTGTACACCCCATGAGGATGTAGTGTTGTTAAAAAGCAGCGGTACATACCACCACCTTCTCCCTCCTACCAAGCATATCAGAAACTCAACTGCCAATGCCAAGAATTATTTGGTGGGCAGTGCCAGGACTACCCAGAGATTATGTGTTTCATTATAAATTATTACTTCTACAACATGCAGTGTTAGCAAGAACAGAGAAAGCTTCTCTTAGATCTCTTACTTTGCGCCATAAATTATTAAACTGGCTTACCAGTATAATAAAAGCATTACGTTTCGACCATATGCTGTGAGAAATGATCCTCCTAGAGCTTTCTGTATGAAAGCCTTACATCCCCATTACTGATTGAGATTTGGTTACTTGCTTTGTACTTTAGGGACAATGATGGCAATTGCTTGATAGTCTAGGCTCAACAGTGATGAAATTGTGGAGTCTAATAAAGTGTCATCACCTGAATTAAAACAAATTTAATTCAAATAGTCCAAGGGTTATTGAAAATGTACACCCTTTAAAATTAAAACTTAAAGTGTTATCCTATTCAAGCTATTCAATCAACAGGTATTCATCATTTTAACTCCTTCATGTCTACACCGGTCTGGTCAAAGTGTTTTGAATCTTGCATTCCAGATAAGATAAAGCTGCTTTGAGTTACATTCTATCAAGACAATGAACATCATGTCATTACATAAAAGGTTATTGACATTTTATAGGCTAAGTTACCATTCATTGCTCTAGCATTATTAACTTATTGGGTCTTTACTAGACCACACAACAAACCTGTAAATATTAATTGCTAATAATTAATCAGGATAAGATTGCTCCATTATGCCACCTCACTATCGGTGCCTACAACCAGACATGCATCTACACAGACATAATTAGCCTTGTCTGAAGTTCTGTGATGGATTGATGTCCCATACAGGATATTCTCGCTTTGCACTCTGCATTCTTTGAAGAAACCAACCTGCTGTGATCCTAACTAGGACAAATAATTAAGATAGATAGATAGATAGATAGATAGATAGATAGATAGATAGATAGATAGATAGATAGATAGATAGATAGATAGA
>JAYDZF010000003.1:14139543-14150972 GCA_034509105.1 Microcambeva barbata
TCACCCCACCCGGGGATCGAACCCAGGACCTTCTCGCTGTGAGGCGACAGTGCTACCCACTAAGCCACCGTGCCGCCTGTGCTAATAACAATGTTGTAATAATGTTTTTGTACACACATACTTTGAACACAGCCTGTTAATTTGATTACAGAACATAACATTACACATCAATGTCATGGCAACGTGTCCATCGTTCGGAGAAAGCTGCAATAAAAGAGCAATGTATTGAGGAAACTCTCTCTGCCTTTTTGTCTTTTTTGATTGAAGTAAAACCTCCCACCCCTCTGCTTCAGTTGGTGTGAGGCTCAAATACTTGTCAGTCTTTTGGCCCACACCCTTCTGCATCCACAAAACTTAGTTAACTAGAATTTACCATCTTGGATGTTTTCACTAACTAATTGCTGCTAACTGATCTGCTGTAGGACTGCTCATCTAATCATCCTGAGACACTTGAACATTATACAAATGAAAAATGTTAAATTGCTAAACACAAAACTTACAATTTGAATTTTACCTAAAATAAATTACATGAATAATAC
This sequence comes from Microcambeva barbata, assembly GCA_034509105.1. Classification (NCBI taxonomy): domain Eukaryota; kingdom Metazoa; phylum Chordata; class Actinopteri; order Siluriformes; family Trichomycteridae; genus Microcambeva; species Microcambeva barbata. The sequence goes on from JAYDZF010000003.1 coordinate 14,140,083, forward strand.
TTTCCTAAAGTTTATCCCATTTGATCCCTTCTTTTTCAATTTTATAATAAAATCCTTTGCTACTCTTCTCCTAACTGCAGATGTGCAAAAGTCATTAAAATCAAATACACAGCTACCTGATATTTGGTGTTGAGGTCTTGCAGTTTGGTGCAGTTTTCTTGCAGGGAAAACGAGTGACGCTGCAGATTGTCCAGCTGTAATCGTAGCTCAGTGCAGGCTGCCTGTGACTGTGCAAGCTGGGACAGCAGCAGTTCCCTCTCCCGCTGCAGCATTGCATTCTGACCCAGAAAATGATATGATAATGTCTTTGATAATGCATTTATTATTTTAGTAGTTTACCAAATGTACTGTTTGTAACAGACATACACAAACCTCTTTCTCTACATTTGTAAGCTGCTCACTGACAAGAGTAAGGCTCTCTTTGGTATCAGGAGTCTGAGGTTCTTTATCTGGGGTTGTTATCTCTTTGCAGGTAGAACTAGGGTGTTGTAACTTCGGGTCAACGTAGATCTGACTGACAGCTCTGATAGAATCATCTGGATTGCTGTGTGCTGCGGTGGGAGATGCAGAGACTTGTGATGCTGCTTTGGTAAGCTCAGTTTGCAGCTCAAGTTGTGACGTGACAGTTTTAAGCTTGCTCTCCAACTCTTTAAGAGACTGATTCAGCTGAGTAACTTGACTGGACAGCTTATGTGACTGTGTGCACTCATTGGCTAACTCCTAAAGAGGAACAGAAATATAAACATTCACAAAAAACCTTAGTAAAACATTAGTAAGATAATGTCATTTAGAGATATTTATAGGGTTTGAGCTACGGTAAAGGCTAGGGTTAGGGTTTGAGATTGAAATAGGGTTGTAGCTAGTATTAGAATCTGAGCTTGTGTAAGTGCTAATGCTAGGGTTATTTTTTGTGCAAGTGTTAGGACAAGGGTTTGGGCTGGGGCTAGGATTTGAGGTAGGATAATGGCAAGGGCAAGGGGTTTGAGTTGGAGCAAGGGTTAGGACTTGGGCAAGGGTTTGAGCTCGGGTTAAGACTGGGGCTACAGCTAGTTCTGCAGCTGGAACTAGGAATGGGTTTGAGCTAGGGTTATGGGTGGGGCCAAGGTTAGGTTTAGAGCTGAGGTTATGGTTAGGAATAGTGTTTTGTCTGAATGGTATTTACTCACTGTGACAAAAAAAATGCATAATTTGGTTATAATTTCAGGTCAACAAACCATATTCAAATGAAAGGTAAGCTTTTCATAATTTTCCCTTACTTTTCCTTATCCGAGATGGGACTCATTCATCCCAGAAATGTGAACAAATTTGTGAAATTCATAAGAATTTAAAATATAAATGGATATGACCTGTGTTAGAGAGGTAATCTGTGTGGTGTTTTCAGCTTTCAGTGAATGTAGTTGTTGATTCTCATTCTGAAGGTCCTCTAGTTGAGAGCAGGTGTCTTTGAGCTGGGCAAGTTCCTGGCACATCCGTCTACAAACAAAAGATTTGAATGAAACCGTGAAGAAATGTCTCCACTACTATACTCATTTCATTTTTATTTCCTGGTCAGTTCCACCACTGGGGAAAATAAGGCACCAATTCACCACAGGGCTCTGCCCATACTGCCCTCAGACATAGCCGATCATGTCTGTAGATGCCCAAATAAAAGGTGGAATCTAAGTTAATCACATAACAGACCTCAAAGCATAACAGATCCCTGAGCTGCCCAAGCACCCTCCCACATACCCACGGGGTCAGTTTTTGCTCATTTTGAAATCTAGGTAATATATGCAATTTAAAGAGGCTAATCTTCAAAATGCAGGGTAAGGGCAGCCATAGGCTGGTGGTTAGTGAATTGGGCTTGTGATCAGAAGGTTGATCTAACACAGGTGTTGAGAGAACATGGCAAGCTCCTCCTTAACATGAAACGAATGTTCCCAAAACCTATTTTGTTGTGCAACAATGTATTGCAGGGGGCTTGACATTATGAGAATCTCTTTTTTCATTCTAAAACTAAAATAATTTACTTTTCACCCACTTTGGTTAGGCTTTTGATTAGTCTAGCTGACAAATGTCTCAAAAATGACCATTGGCTGGCAAAACTTAAAAACAGGGCTAACAGTGTGGATAATCATGGCACTGATTCATGGTCAGCACAGAAGGAGGCACATGTCCATAAGGATAATAATAGATTTGTAGACTATATGGTAGGTGCTTCTGGCTTGTGTACCTGTGCTGGAGCTCCAGGCTGCATGCTCTCTGGTTGCCATGCTCCAGTGCAGAGGCGGTGCTTTCCAGCTGTTGCCGGAGTCTAGCCATCTCTCGCTCCTTTTGCCTTTGCTCCCGCCTCAGACTGTCTAGCTCAGACTGACACACTTCCTTTTCCTGCTCCAATCTCGTGATATCTAGCATTGATTGGTCCCGCTCTCTGCTTACTGATTCCACCTCAACACCAGACTCTCTCAACTCGGCTTCTAACTCCTCTTCACGCCGATGGGCTGACTCCAAGCTCCGTCCTAAACGTTCAAGCTCTGCCTTTAGAGTCTGGTTGGTCAAATCAAGCTGATCACCCTGTAGAGGGGAAAATCGTTCATTAATTTATGGTGTCTTCTATTACCAATGAAGAGGGAATGATTCACTGGGCAAAAGGTAGGAAAAACCTTAGACAGGTCATCAATTCATCACAGGATACACATACACATTCACACTGATTGGCTTTTATTTATTTATTTTTATTTTTTTTTGCATCAATTAACCACACTACCTTTCCTTATTTCAAGCAGAGAAACACTGGTTTATTTGCTTTTAATTAAGTACTTACCTTGCGCACTGAAGCTCGGAGAGAGTCAATGGTCGTTCTGAGGGTCTCTCGCTCTCTCTCAAGTGCAGACCTCTCATCCTCTAACTGTGCAATCATTGCTGATTCCATCTTGTGCAGCTCTGCCTGACTGCGCAGACGCATCAGCTCCTCTTCCTGCTGCATGGATTCACTTTGTAACATCTGCATACACCACACAAAACATAGTTTTTATGGCACAAATAAGACATTTCAATTCCTTGTTCTTTTAATAGTAACAAAACCATGGATAATAAAATGTCTCAATCTATAGTTATATATTCAAGAAAATAGAGGTGGTGAGAAGGCAACACAGAAAAAGGAGTCAACATGCTGTGTGAGCCATTTTGTGGTGCTCCTGAAGCTGTAAGTGTTAAGGTCATAGATCAAGGGCGAGAAAGTAGCAGTTTAACAGAGTCTGTTTTTGAAACCACAGCCTTTCAGATAATAGCCCATAGCTCCACCCACTGAGTTATTACTGTCTCAACAGTTTGTAAAATTTAGAAGAAAATAAAAATAACAAAGTAACCAAATGTTTTTTTTTTAACATGGAGGTTAGACAGACTGTAAACAGTCAAGATCTGGACTTTATTAAGCTAAGCACACAGAGCAGTGTTCCCCACAGTCATATTACATACACTCAAACCCAAACCAAGTCTACATCTCAGGATCTCAATCTCACAATTGCAGAACTAGGAAATGTAGAACTTAAGCTCTGGTGTTGATCACAAGGGTCCAGTATCCGAGTGTTATGCATCAGCCACTGTTGGCCTTTAGTGATGGTGGTGTTACAGTGTGGGCAGGTGTGTCTTGTCAATTTAGAACTTCCCTAGAATGAAATGGTACAGTGACAAGCCCATACTATTGAAATAACATCATGAATCCAGTCATTGTGCCTCTGCATAAACAACACCGGCCTAATTTAATCTTCATTTATGACAACGCTCCAATTCAGCGAGGTTGCATCATTAGGGAACTGCTGCTGGAGACTAAGGTACCTCAAATGGAGTACCCTGCACTTTCTCCAGACCTGAATCCCATAGAAAACCTATGGGAACCTCAATGACCTTCAAAAAGAGTGAGATGCCAAGCCTCAACAGACAACTAAAGCTGAAGCTGTAATTGATGCTCAAGGGCACATGACAAGAAATTGACATTTTTGTTGGGATATACCCACCATTGTTGTTGGCTTTTGCTTCAATAAATTGTTTGAGATGAGGAAATCACCATTGCATGTGTCTACTTAAATGCCCTACTTTCATAATAAAATATACCTGTAGCATAAACTTTTAGCATTTTCCATATATTTCATCCGAAAGCAAAATATGCTATATAACTTATATAAATATATATATAACGTTTTGTGAGTAGTGTATATCACTGTGCCATTGTAATTAGAGTTCTTAGTTTCACTAGTCAGTGGTTTATTGGGCTAACTGTGTATGCTGGTCCATGTTCTTTTTTTTTTTTTGTAAGGGTCAATAACATGATACAGATATTGTGGATGGATATTTTGAACAGTATACAATTACAGTCCAATGTTTAACTGATTATTTATATACCTCTATTTGTTTCCTGGCGTCTGTGAGACTCTCTGCTGCTTTCCTTAGTCTTTGACTTTCAACTTCTAAGATAATGAGTTTTTGCTCAGTCTCCAATGCCTTCTTTGCCTGCTCAGCCAGTTTGGAATGTAGTTCCTGGACCAGTTTAACCTGCCGATCTGTTTCTTCCTCTGCCTGCTGGAGCTGAACGGATAGATTTTGGATGTCTTGCCTGAGCTTATCAGCCTCCATCTTTCTTACATATTCCTTCTGTTTTTCTGTTTGTAAGGCTGCCTGGATATCCATTTCATTTTTACTTTTCACTTCACGTCTTTCAGTTTTTTCCCTGTTTGTCTGTATCCATTTCTCCCCTTCGGCTTCTCCTCGTTGTATAGTCTCCAAATCCTCTTTTCTCTCCCTGAGAAAAACTTCCTCTCCTTCTCCATCTTCCCTGTGCACCTTTATCATGTCTTCTTTCCTCTTCTCATGTCTGTTTGCCTCATCTCTTGCCATGTCCTTTCCTTCACACTCTCCTCTTGGGAGCTCCCTCTCGACTGACCTCTCGCGCTCCGGCTCTCTCAGTCGGGTTTTCTCCAGCTCTTCAAGGCTCTGCTTTAGACTGTTATTTTCATTCTTCAGGTTCTGAAACTGGCAGATAAAACGATTTAAAAGTAGCTTGTTGGCAAACCTTTAGTGTGTGCAGTTTGTCTGCATGATGCGTGTGGAATCAAACCTCTCTGAGTGTGTTCTGGTGTGCTTCTTCCAGTTGTGCAAGTTGCTCAGTCCGTCTCTGCAAGGACTCCTTTACATCTGGTGAGTTATCCCGCTAAGCCAAATCAATACAAACTTAGAATCTTATCACATCATCTTTCACTCAGTGGAAAACACAACATGTGAGAACATCATGCATGACTACTGATAATAATTTTTGATAGTTCGTCTGACCCAGAACAAAGTGGCGGTTATGAAAAAATATGATATGGCTTTTCCACTGATTTTAATCCAGTATTGTATGTAGTATTTATTTGTGTTTGTTTAATTGGTTTTAATTTTTATTTGTGTTTTCAGATGAGCTGGCTTCAGATGACATACTTCCAGGTCCACAATCCAAAAAGTAATAATCCTGTTTTGCTGATATCCACTGTTTTGATATTTAATTATTTATTTATAGAACTTTTCCTTACACTGACCTGATACTGCATTATACATTACAGTATATATTATTATATATTATACTGCATTATAAATATATGACACAAGTCTGTGGACAACCACTAACTGTGATTCTTACATTTGATACACTGGTCTGACTTGAAAAACAATGGCAATGAAACTTTGAGATTTCAGGCTCTGATGTGATCATGCAAAACATGGCTACACCATTTTCAGACAGTTACTTTACAAGTGGTAAATTATGTATAATTGCCTTGCATATTTTTGGCTGGAGTGTTTAATCCTTTCATCCCCATCTGGTTGTCTGACAACCGGCAATTACACTTTGCTCTGTAATTAAATACAAACCCCATTTCCAGAAAAGTTGGAATGATGGGAAGACTGTGAAATAGGTGTCCAATGTTCACACTGATCCTAGTGTTTTTAACAAATAAAGTAAAAATTTTAATTTAATGGTTTGGGAATCACTTTTGCAAGAAGAATACTTTATCATGTCAACTCATCTTCATTCTTCTGCATACATTTTTAACAGAGGAGCATATAGGATTGCATGCAGTCTGTGTCTACAAAGTTGTTGGACTTAAATATCTGGGGAAAGGATGTTGCTTTGATTGTAGGATGTCTCTCTAACATCCCAGTATATACATGTGTGTCATTAACACATATGCAAGGTCACCCATGATGTGTGCTCTAATGCACACTTATGAAAGATCTTGCTTTTTGAATCTTTCACTCATTGAGTTTCTGATCCAGTTGTGAACTGTGTCAAGTGACAAGGGTTTTCTGAAGAACTTGTACATGTGACAGTGACATGACGGTTTCTCATGTCTGATGACTGACAGCCTCAAGGTCACACAGTATTAACAGTGGTTTGTGGCTTTGCCATACACAGACTGAGATCACTTCTAACTACCGGAATCTTTTCACAGTATTATGGTGAAAGTCTCAATTATTTGAAAAAAAAGATTGGTAATTCAATCAATTGAGGGTTACAACAGTCACAAGATGGGCTCAGCATAATTAACCACTAGACTACAGTTCACAAGTTTGTCAGACATAGAAGATTAAAGAGAATGAACAAATTACAGATTCTTCTTTTTACAGCAATTTGCACAATGTCCCAATTATTTTCAAAAATGGGATTTGTATTTATTATTTATTATTATCTTTTAATTAGGATAACTGGTAAAGATGTTTTAAATAGAACACCTGCTTGAATATAGTCTATGAGGCAGCTATGACATTTGTGTTTTTCACCCAAACCTCTTGCTCAGCCAGCAGGTGCTCCAGTTGTCTCCTGAGTTCTGCATTTTCATTCTCAGCTCCCAGGAGTCTCATCGATGAAGCCTCGTCCACCTCTACACTAAGTGGCTTCAGATCCACTAAATAAAAGGAGAAATAGAGAATTAGAGTACAAGCAGAAGCCAAATGGTTGGTGTCAGGATATTCAGCTTATGTTGGTTCTAGGCTTCAGTACAATATACTATGTCATTACCAGGATCCTCTGGACTTTTGGGCTCCTGAATCTCTTCATCAGATTCCAGATCTAATTGCAAGGCATGGGACTTGTGCCTCTGTATCACCTGAGAGAAAGAGTTTCGCTTCACATCCATCTGCAGGTTCATGTTCATCTCCAACAGCTCATCGACTCTCTGCCTCTCGACATCCCGGTCCTACACACACACACAAGTAAGTATACAATCATCAACACAAAGATACATGCACACACACAGCGTCCCACTTCCTACTGTAGCTATTATTAAATCATATAGTGATTACTGTGTTTAACATTGTCATTCAATAAACATTTGATTAAAACCTAGGAAGGAAAGCAGGGGGTTGTAAGGTATTACCGCCTCCATGTCCATGAGTTTCTGGCGGAGGAAAAGATTGTCTTTTTCTAGTTCACGTAGAGCTGATAAGCGGGCACGTGCATCAGCCAGCTGCTCCTCCAGCAGAGCCTTGTTCTCCTGCAATGAGGCACAGTACTGCTGCTGCTCCTGCATTAGAAAGAAACACAGACTTGTCAATCTTGGTAACAATGTCGTCACAGTAAACTGAACTACATTTGTTTAGCTGTGATGACCCAGACAGGTGGCTCATGTTACACAGTAGATCGTAAATAGAGGAAACTCTACATTGATCCAAATGTCTTTTAACTCACCCCCAATGAAAGCACTATATAAAAATAGTATGATTCTGGATTATTAGAGTAAATGTATGTTTGTGGGGCCACTTTTTATTACCGACCAGTATAGGGTGGCTCTGTACATTAGATCACAAGGCAATATATCTACTTTAGATTGCCGTCAGAAATAAGTGAGCCAGTAAATGACTGTAGGTTAGCAGTGTTCCGTGATTGATTTAAGCCCTGGGCCCAGTGTTTCCAAAAGGTAATTAAATTTCACTCAAGTCTTGTGCATTATCCTAATCTGGACACAGTTCTGATGTTTTAAGATCTATAGACTACCGAATATAAAGTCATTTAGCCATTGTGATGGTTTGCATGTGTTTACCTTAAGCTGAGTTCGGTAGAGTTCCATGTTGCGCAGACGATGTGTGCAGGTCTTCAGCTCCGTTTGAAGCTGCTCCGCTTTAGAAGCACGCTCGCGCAAACAGTCCAGCTCATCACGAAGATTTCGACTGACTCGAACCTCACCCTGCAGAGCCCGGTTCTGACCCACCACAAAGCATTTACCAGTTTCATTAAATAATACAACCAATGGGAGGAACAAAACTAGTAAAAAGTAGTAGTAGTTTATAACAGTTACATGTTGTGCAACCTAAGTGAATTAAAATAATGGCATGTTTTTAATGTTAAGTTAAACATTGGCTTAATAGATTAACAGCTTTTTTACACTGAACATACCTCACACTGAAATTTCTTTAGCTCCTCTTCCATAGTTTGTATTTCTTGTTTGTAATCAAGTAACTGATCTTCTTTATCCTCCCTGAAAATTAAAAATAATTTGTGTGTATCTTAACTAATGAATTAAAGCCGTGGTCTTTTAATTTGTGTTACTTATCTATTTACACTTATAAATTCATTCATTCATTCATCTTCTTTTCAATTTTTATGCATTTTCTACCAAATCAGCATATTCATGGCTTCTGAAATCCCTGATTCTCCACACAAGTTCAAATAAACCAGACCCAAAATGAACACACTTACAGCTCCTGCTTGAATCGACGTAGTCTAGCTTTGCTATCTGCCAGCTGTACGGATAGTCCCTCCGGGGCGCTGTCCCAGAGGCCAGCGGGGGGAGCGGTGGGGGACGAAATCGATTCACGCTGCACTGACAGCTCTGCAATCCTCTGAGAATCAAACAGTGGGAATGCTATCAGCTCAGGTTCTACATCTGTTCATCATTTCAGTTTCCCTAATCCAATAATAATCACTGATGATGAATTAATAATTACTGATATAATAATATATGGTTTAAGGGACCATTTCATCTTCATCCTTTAAACATTTTGCATGCAGCAATGTAAAATAATGCTATTGTCCAATGGAAACCTTAAAATAATTTTTTAAAAAATCATTCAAGTGCATGTGTGCAAGGCAATCAGTGATCAGCTTTGAATATCCAGCTGTTCTTCATCTGCACTTACAACAATGACAGATTGTGTCACTTGAACCACTTCCTAAACAGATCTTCCTACCTCCAGATGTGTGTCCCTCTGAGCCAGAAGACTCTGGATTTGATGAGCAAGAGTACTAAGCAGTGCCTGAAATTCCAGTCCAGTGAGCCCATACATCTCTCCAAACTGTAGTGGCAGGACAGTGTTTGGGTCCTGAGTCACCTGGCCATGGTAAAAAAAACTTTTTTGTATAAAACATTTTGTTTTTTTATAAAATGTAGTCTTATATGGAGGTAACATGCCAGTGGGGGCGCTTGAATCCATGAACTTTTGATCAGTATCACTAGTCTACCTATCTATACATGCGATGTGCAGAAGTGCAAATAGTAGCATTGTGTTATTATAAGGTTAAACAATGCATGTATCTCTGTTTATTATAAACACTCCACATACAATACTGACAGTGAAAAGTCTTTGCCAAAACATAAACTCCTAATAAAAACCTGTAAACACTGACCTCTTGGATGCACAGGGCGAGAGCTGTCTGAGTCTCAATGTCGAGTGACTGAATTTGCTGTATAAAGGTTTCTTTCGTCTCACACTGGCCCACAGAAATTCAAAGATAAATACCTTTTACCTTTTTTACAGTTCCTTTCACATATATAAATATTTTGGTAATTGCTCAAAGCCTCACTACCTGTACAGCACAGCCCAATAATAGCAACAGTAGCCGCCGTAGTTCCTCCAGAGCACCCTCTGTTGATTACACACAAGCACAAAAAAATGTTAAACATTATTTAACCTTAAATAAAATACAGCCAGGCATAACGTTCCAAAAGCAGTGAAAAAACACAAATAATAGGAAAAAAAAGCCAAAAATTGATGATAAAAACAGTGTTTTGTGTTCGTCCACTATCACTCCATAGTAAAATAGATAATGGAACAGCAGCTGGCTTACTAACCAACCAGTGGCTGATCCTGAAGTGGAGGCAGGAGTTAGAGTTGTAGAGGTACATTCACTATGACCACTTTCTATGGTTGTGTTGTCTGCTGTACAGTATATCTTTTCACATATTAATATAAACTGTACTAGTTTATACGAGACTCACCTTGTTCCATTGTGTAGAGCAACTCCCTAGTTTATACAATTACATTAGCAAAGTGCACTTTGAAGAGTGTAACCTTCTTTTGGTAATCTCCATATGTCATTGCCCCGGACAAGCTTCCTTTTGCTAATATTGCAAGTAGATAATACCCGTGAAACAAACATCCCCAACTCTACCAACTATTCCCATCTTGCGTCCATTTGTGAAGCATCTTCTGCACTCTACAATTTGTATTAATGTCCAGTAACGTTCAAATTTAGTGACAGGGTGACCGCATGTGGCTCTTGAACTTGATCGTGGAGTTGACGTGAATAATATTAGCATTATGTTCAGTAACATTGTTATCCTCAAATAAGATAACGATGATACAAAGCAATCACTTAACTTGATGATTTCCACCAGATGTTCAACAAATGCAGTGTGGGTCTCCACTGTGAGGTGTTTTAATGCATATTGCATACCAAATGACATTCAATGAGTCTAAATTCAAGGCAGCTGTGTTCATAATTGCGGTTACATCACTTAGCTCTATATTATGGTATATTATGATGTGTTTTAGTGCATTTACACATAGTGAATAAAAGGCGCTATTCTACTCGGTATGTCCGTATATGTATGTATGTGTGTGTAAGTTGATGGACACCGTTCTTGGGCACTACACTTTAATAAG
>JAYDZF010000003.1:14158308-14171359 GCA_034509105.1 Microcambeva barbata
CAAGGGCACACTTAGTTCAGCTGGTTATTTTCAGTAGGAAAAAGTATGTGCACATATTTCCTTTTCAGTCAAAGGAATTTACATTAATATCTATGTTACAAATAAAATATATTGTTCTTAAGAAACCATTAAAATGAAAAAATGAAAATTGCATATTTGTGAGGTTTGTGCGAAATAACTATTATTAAAGTTCAAAAGAAAAGATCTGCTTGCTAAAAGTTTCATCATCATATCATATCAATCATACCTTATAGAAGCGAATGCCATTCTTCAGTCCCACTTTGAGAGAGTCCTCCAGGCTGGGCTGCAGAGCAATACTCAGTGCCATGGCCACCAGGAGCAAAGACGTAAAAAACAGAGAAATGCAAAAGAAGGGAGTGAGGAAGTTCTTCCATCGAGGGAACCGTGAAGCATCCAGCGAGTCCTGACATACTTTACCAGCACAAAGGTTGATGCCCACAGATGTGAGTCCAACCATCATTAGCAGATTGGGTACAGCATGGATGTCATTGTTATGCATAACCTGACAAAAAGGTAAAGGCAAACCTTTTATAAAAGAAATACACTAATTGCAATGCACAAAGGTTTTTAACAGCATTTCCGATTTATTTGTTCTCTACAAAAAATAATATGTTGCATTGCAAAAATAAATTATTTTATATCCATACAGGTCGCATAGCCAAAACCTCTCAAATTAAATTATTTTTCTCCTAGATTTTACGGAGCACACAGAATTTGATCACTCACTACTTGCATATTTTGGATGTGGTGATAGAAGCTCATCAGTGATTCTAGTTGTTGATGGACCTGAATGACTCCCAAGTTCAGGAGACCCAGTCGTGTAGTGTGAACTTTTCAGCAACCCGATGACGATGAAAGTCCTGTTGTGTGCACTGAGCATATAAATCTAAATTTGTCAAAATGGTTTTAAAAAGCCCCTTTTCTGTTTAACTGGGACTTGGCTTAAGAAAACTTAAGGTCCATTGTATGTAAAATGCTTTTTGAAAAAATAATGTTATTTTTTTTTACAGTTGTTAGGGTGTTGGAGGTTTGGTTTTCCGGTCATTTTGCTATGTAAGCATGAACACACATCAACTAAGCAAAGATGTACTAAAAATAATGCACCATTCTCAGTTCTAGGAATTAGACACTTGGTTCTTTTGGTAGATCTTCTGTTGTCTTAGTCATCCAAAAGACTAGTCTTAAACCTGTAATCAGTGTGAATGTGACTTCAAGAGGATGATGTTTTGTGGAATAAATACTTGCATCTGAGCATTGTCATTGTCAACATAACACTGGTTCAACTGGTAAAACACTGTGACCTCAAGCTATCAATTACGTTCAAAGTAAAGATTTTAGTTACATAAATGTTCACACAACATTTTGAGTTTGCTGTTTCACAGTCTTTAAAACTTTCAGTGTCCTCAGCATATGGCTCATAATGAACACTCCAGTTATTTATTTCAAACATATACAGAAGCTTCAGGTGCACAAGGTTTTGGTCTGAGTGCAGTAGTTGATACTGGCATAATGCAAGTCCAGTGTCTTTTTTACCCTGGTAGGGTATAGTTGACACATTCTCTGAAAGTGGGCAGAATGCATTTTTAGTGATAAGGGATAAGGTTAATTATTTTATTGAGAAGACAGCTTTAAAGATGTTTAAAGTAAGTAAACTCCATGTAAAAAATAAATTATTTTTAACCAATGAATGGCATGAAACTAAAGCAACAATGTAGTTTTAAATATGGTCTTGCATTGCAAATATAGCTTGAATTAAGTAAACCTTAGTACCTCAGCCCGCCGGATGAGCTCAGTCTTGAGAAAAACACCCAAGGCGAAAGTGGTGGCTCCAGACACCATGGCCACCCATGTCATTAACCAGAGACCCTGAGCCAAGTGTACTCTTCTCTGAAATGGAAACTTCATTTTCAACAGTGCCATGCTGGGAGTGAAAAAGGAGGGACAGGAGAAAGTTGAAGAGGGTAAGACCAATTATTTCAAATTTGAAAATACACGGTGAAAGTAGCAATAATTTTATGGAATTTCAGTGGAAAGTCAAAGAAAATCACAAACTAAAGTCAATTTATATTAAATACTCTATACTATTTGATATGATACAGAAAGTTTGTGATTACCTTTGAAAACTGGTAAACGTCCTTCACTTGTCACAAAAATGACTAGCCCTCTTGCTACAGTTCTGCAGCCATTTTGAATAAGGCTTAGGAATATTATATTAAGTATTATGTCTTGGGTGTCATAATCTGTTCAAGTCAGATCCTATTAAACTAACTCCGGCCAACAGGATTCCAGACCATAATTCTCTAAGCAAACCTGTCCTTGACGTTTTACATACAAGGATCTATAAAAGAGGTAGGCCATGAACCGAAACAAATTACAAATTAATGTTACCTTTCAAATGCAATTAAGAGCAAATGGATAACCGATCAGAATGTGGTTACTTTGACCTCCTTCTTCATCGTGTGTTGGTCTCCCTTTTGCTGCCCCACACAATAAACTGTGATGAACTTTGTATTCAGCCATCCTCCTATCAGAACCAGCATTAACTGTTGTATGTATGTATGTGGCATTCATGTGTATGTACTGTAAATACTGCCCCATTTCATTAAAAATTAAGACAGTTTATAAAATTCTAATTCTCTTCATTTAATTAATTTAATTGAACATGTACAGAAACTATTGCCAGTATTTTCACCAACTCAATTGCAATTAAAATGTCTACACAGATCTGACACATTTGCTGCAGTGCTACATATTCTCTTTAGCAGGTTTGCAAACTTCAGCTGTTTAAAAGTCCATGGTCTTCTATTCTTAATTAATGTCAGACAGGCCAGGCGAACACGAACTATGAAGCTACATTATTAAAGCATGTGCTTGAATACAGCATATGTATCTTGCTAATCTAAATATACAGCTTTAAACATATCTTCACTCATGTGCTGGGCACATATGCACCCCACACCATGACAGGTGTTGGCTTTTAAACCCCATACCATGACAGATGTTGCCTCACTGCCCAGCACAACCAGCCACATAGTACAGAGAACAGAGTGTGTTTGATATAATATTACTAAATATGTTTCTCCATTCAGTTATTTATTTAACATTGCTGTGTTACATTCATTTCTAACATTATATTTACAATACCAGTCACAACGTTGGACACACCTTCTTATTCAGTGGTTTTTATTTTTTACATTGTAGATACTGATGACATTCAAACTATGAAGGAGCATATATGGAACAAATGTGTCAGACAAACCAGAATAGATTTTATGTTACATTGTTCAATGTTGTACTTGCCATTCTCTTAATCAGAATATAAGTGTTTTAAGGGAAACGTAAGGAAAAATATGCACATAAGGATGTTCAGGGCAAGATATAGAAAACTGTTTTGAGATATCTGTAGAAGAGCAAAATAAATTAAATCGGAATTATTTGAGCTAAATAAATGTTTAATCCATCTGATAACATTAGCAGAAAAACACAGGTCTGAACTGGACAATGCTAACAAAGTGTATAAAAGGGAAGGAAGAGTCCAATCAATATTTACAGCCTAAAGTAGCTTTGACCTTCCTCTAGTCCAGTATCTGTTCCTAAAACTTACTCTTACTGATCATACTTGACTGAATCAGGTGTCTGGTTCATTAAATCTACAAGACTTTGGGCTATACGACAGGTAACATCATTGAGGTCCTGCTGTCCTAAACAGCCCTGTCCTTTCTCTTCGATAGTTGGTTTAATCTTATCAGGAAATAATGAGCTATTTTCACTAAACATCTTTTTAACAGAAGGTAACTCTGTCCCAACAACTGATTCATCTGTTTTGACTAAAGAGTTATGAGGTCTGACTGTTGCATCCACTGTTTGATTAAATATTACAGGGCTAGGATCTACAGCAGAAAAATAAAGGTTTGGATTTTGTTTGTCAGGAGGCTGACGTGTACTTGCTCCTGCGTTTGCTTTTCCTCTAGCTGTAGTATTCTCTGGCTCATTCAAAATATCCCTTTCCATCCAAGGTAAATAAGTTACCTCATGTTCCTGATTTTTGAGTGAATCTCTTTGCGGAAATGAATAAATAGAGACATTATCCTCTGTTATTGCAGTACTCAATTGGTTATTCCTCCATCCTAATGGTTTGTCTTGTTGGACAATGTCACATTGAGAAGGCGAAGAGGAGAGAAAAAAGTTCTTCTCAGAATCTTGAGTGTTAAAATGCTTCTCCAAAATCTTTTTAACCAGGGAAGGAATCTAAAATGGAAAAAGTAATCTGATCAATGCTAATCAATCATTTTATGTATCTATACAGAATACATATATACAGACAGTAAAACAGCCCAATGTTTTTGTATTTTTTTTATCATTTAAATATTAGATTTATTTTATTATTATTTAAAATATTATAAAATATTAGGAAATTGTTTTAAAAAGATATTTTTAAAGATATTTTACAATAATTTTATTGATCACGTAAATATATGACATACATGACAGGTATTATAAAGCAACTGTAATGTCACAGTTTTATTTGAACCTAAAAGAAAGAAATGACAACCATGCAGGATTAACTGTTAGTATTCATTGTATGAGGTTTTGTGTGCCTTTATAAAACATTTTAAATATGTTCCTTGGTTAATAAACATGTATAAATAATCAACCACTCTCCTGACATTGTACTTACATCACTATTTCCCAATGAGGTGATTGTATTTTTAGCAGCATCCAGCTCTTTAGTCAATTCTGAAATTATGTGCAAGTATGTCTGCTCTGAAGATGTGTTATCCATCTAGAACCACAAGGAAAGATTGGAGCCATGATCATTTCAAAAGAAAATAAAGATAAACTAAACAATTTAATTATTTTTATAAACTATACATGCTGTGAATCTAATATTTGATTTCAATTTTCAATGTTGAAAGAAATTTCTCTCTTAATATAATAAAATAGCTATCCAGGAGTCAAAAAGAAAATAATTAGGGTGGCTAAGGTGACACACGCTGTTCACCAGAGATGAGCCGGCTAGGCTGAGCGACCACATGAACAACGGTGTGTCTGTTGTTCAACATGGGGTGAGGTATTTAGCTGGAGAAGGACTATCAGACAACTGATGCAATTCTCTGCTGGCTGATTGATGGCGTCTCCTCAGAGATGGGGAAAGTGTGTGTTAATCAGGGTGTGTCTCAGGGTGTGTCTCTCAGCACACAGAGCTAATCCACATTGTACTTGTTTTGTGTAAGTGACAAAATGCATATGACCCGCTGCCCACATGTGGGGCTTTGTTCTCCTCAATCAGAGAGTGGGAATCAACCATAGTGGAGAGGAAGCATGATGTAATCGGAGAGATGAATGTGCTAAAAGTCATGAGTTAAA
Organism: Microcambeva barbata; assembly: GCA_034509105.1. Taxonomy (NCBI): domain Eukaryota; kingdom Metazoa; phylum Chordata; class Actinopteri; order Siluriformes; family Trichomycteridae; genus Microcambeva; species Microcambeva barbata. The sequence continues at coordinate 14,163,697 of JAYDZF010000003.1, forward strand.
GGGGAGAAAATGCATTAACCAAAAATATATTGTTTCATTGTTGGCATATTTGGCAAAATTGCCATGTATGAATAGATAGGGGACATGTGGTAGTGCTTGCCCTCCGAAATTGGTCAGTGCCATCCAATACAAAATGGAGCTGATTGATCAGACATAAGGAGACCAAACTGTCATATTTTTCTTTTACTTTAAATCTATGACTCAAGTTTTTGAGTAATTTGTTACACTTTTCTGTAGCTGGTGTTTAGTTTTACCACAGACTGGAGCTCCTGTTGTAGAACACCGTGGGCTTGTTGGAGGTTACAATAGCTCTCCTGAAGCCTGGGGACAAGGAAACAGATTATTAATTATGGAAAATTATAATGAAACTAAAAAGACTGTGTTGGCAGGTCTTTCAATTTAACCTTTTGTATTTGTCCTTATATTTGTTTAATTCTGCCTTGGTGCTCTCCAGTGCCGTCTCTGTGATTTCAATACATGCTACGGTCTGCAACAGATTCTCATGCAGCTCCCTGTTGTAGTGCTCTAAAAATCTGCAAAGCAACATTTGAGTTATGTTGGGGGTTATTGTTTCCAAACTATGACCGTGATGAGGTTTTATACACAGCTTATGGGGTTGCAAAACTATTGCATGTACGCTTCTGCTTCAGAGAGCAAAACAAAGGGCGATCAATTTGCTTCAGGCGGCCAGGCAGAATATAGAGTGGCAGGAAGCACACAGCAGTTATATGGATAAAGAAAATCTATATTTACAAAGCAGAGAGAAATAACACTCACTCAGCTCTTTCCATGCTACTTATTGAATCCTGGTGGTATAGTTTGGAGGCATGGGGAAAATGATAAACAGAAAATTGATTTTAAACACCATATGCTTCATGACAGACTATTGATTCAAACCTGTTTAATTCAAATGTGCTAATAACAATTCAGTTGCACATCACTTTTGTTCACTAGTTGTTTTGATAACTTACAAATAACATAACATTGCTGTAGCTATCAATTCCAAATTTTAAAAAGTTCAACTACCTAAATGCATAAGTGAATCATGTGCCTTTCCCTATCTTACTCTCAAATAAAAACTTAACTCATCCCATGTTCTGTTAGACTGAAATGTCTGAAGCCCATATTGGTATTTAAACTTGCCTAACTGTTTATGGTTTTAGTTTTTGATAAAGAGGCGAAGACAGTAGACATACCTAATTACTTATATTATTAGTGCTCAACAAGCACTAACCTTTTACCTCTATAAAACTTACATTTAAAAGTGTTTCTCTATACTTTCGTCTAAAATACCTTGTCACAAGTGTATTGTTATACTGAAGCCAATTTAAACTAAGAGAATATGTTCACTATTAAGACAATAAAATACTGATAAATGTATACTTTTACTCACCCTGTGGAGGTTTTTGGAATGTCTTTGGTACCCCATGTGCTTGTTGATGTTATACACTTTAGGGTCAACTGTGTTGGAGGGCAGAGTATCAGATTCCTTGCTCAAATATTTGGTAGGAATGGAAAAGCCACTATGAAGGTCTTCATACGAACCACTATTGTTTCTGTTATTATACTGTTTTCCCTGTTGTGCAGACTCTGGATTGGTGGTTGTGCCTTTACTACGAGGCCAAATGTACTTTTCATGCTGCTGCTTTTGTGTTACATCAATTTTGGGAGTGGTGTGCTGCTTTTCAGGACTTTCTTGGTGAAGATGATGGTATGCTGCTCCTAACGAGCTACTTGTTTTAGGGTTATGACTGTCTTTATCAACTTTACCTCTTTCTGGCTTGTTCAGTCTTATGGGTTGATGTTTGGAAGACTTCAGAAAAAAGTCTTCCTTCTGCTTAGTTTTTAAAATCTTTCTGCATTCTTCATGATGGGATTTTAGATATTCTGGTCCGATGATATTGGGGAGTCTGTACGAGCTAAGTCTGGAGGGACTTATAACCTGTCTAGTGATCTCATCAAGAAAAGCAGAAAAGTCAAGCTTTTCTTTTACTAGGCTCTCCTTCAGTGTCTCAACAGAGCTTTGCTTTTGAATGCCCTGTCCTTCGGTGGACAACACCTCCATAGACTTGGCTTTTCTGAAGATTTCTTGTCTATGCTCTTCTTCTTTATTTTTCAGAATACCTTTGCTTGGCAGATGAATTGACGACACAGCCCTCTTGGGTCCTAGTAATCTGGATGCTGTGGCAGGTTTTTCATCGAATAGAAGATGTTGTCCCAAGCTGGTGGTCTTATGCACGGGGCTGAAGTCCATTCGGGGGACCCTCCTTTGCACTTCAGGGCTTGGTTCCTTGTCTGTACTCTGCAGTAGCCCCTCTAGGCTCATGCTTTTGCGTCTGCGTAGTTCCGATTTTTCTAAACTTTGTCTTGAGGTTTGACTATTTTTTTCAATTTTACTTTGGCTTTGCTTTCTTTGGGACAGAAATCGTGCAGTGTCATTGACTTCACATCTCAATTTATTGCTGGCTTCTGGAAGATTGGAACAGGATGCTGAATATTGTGGTTTCTTTTGCACAAAATACTTATCATTCTCTAAACTGGTCTCTGAATTCCATGATGAAGAGGAAGAGGAAGAAAGGCTAGACATTGACATTTTAGGAAAAGTGTTGTGTTGATCGATATGGTTCACAGTGTGGTGCTGGTAATTATGATGATCATGGCTGTCTCTGTGCCTCCCATGCTCATTTAAGTAGCAATGACTGATAGAAACAAATAAAAACAAACAAAACAACTGACAAACTACTAAGAAACAGCATGACAATATCAAGATTAAGTGAAAAACTATTGTACAGTCAAAAGAAATAACAGTTCAAACAGTTGTTGTCAAAGCAGTTTACAAAGAGCATGGAATGAAAATATTTTTGCAACTAATAAGTTATTATAACATATAGTTGGCAAGCCACACTTTGTTTAAAATTGAGAAAGAACATACCCATATGATCCTCGACTGTGTCCAAGATGGTTATCAGGAACAACATTCTGATGTTTCTGAAGAAGAAACTCATCTTTTGTTGGTACACACTTTGTCATCTGTTTTTTCATAGTAGTTCTAACAGTTTAACCTTAAAAAAGTTAATAATTAAACATTGCCAGAATTCTGTATAGACGAGGATCGAAAGATGTAGTTCTTAAGCACAGATACGGACCATATACTGTGAAAATTGAAATGGCCAGAGTATGGACTGCAGCATTGACTAAAACATGTTCAGTGACTCCTGAATGATCCAATACCCAATAGCCATCACACATGATGCAACATTATATAACTGACCTTGTGTCGGTGGAAACATCAAACTTCCACTGCCCTAATCACAAGCTCTGGTCATGACAACTGAGCAGTTATCTCAATTCTAGTATGTATAACATGAGCTTCATATCCGATTCCAGTAGGGGGAAACACTTCACAAAACAATCTGCGTGTTGCTTCAAGAAGAAGTACGTTTCTCTTGTTTCCTGTGTCCAAAATGGCGCTCAGTATTTATGCCGTATAAACGTATGATTGTGCACTTAAAGCGGATCAATTGCACATTATTCTGCTTGTGTAAACTGTGTGTTTTCATGATCTGAATATTTAAAATACGGTCTTAAAACAATAGTTGTAAGAAGAAAACATTCACTGCGTGCATTGTTGTGAAATGCTTTTGCGATTCATTTCAATAAGCCCTATCAAATGACTCAGTTCACCATCCTGAGCTACAAGTTAGCTAAAACGAGTTATGTGTTTTTCCATTGTATATATAACTCACATTTCAATCTGTTACATAATAATTAGGAATTCTAAGAATAAGGAAAGCATTTGGGGTAAATGTAGTCAAGTACAATCGTTTTGTTGTGAATCGGTTCCAAACGCTGACTGAAAGAACAACCCAATGAGTCGACTCATTACCCAACGACAGTTCAACAACTGAATCGTTAACATTGGTAAACGAAACGCGTTATTTCTCTAAAAAATCACATTTGTTTGACTTTTACAAATGTATTACTTAATTACAATTTCGTACATCGTTTCATGCAATATGTTTTGATTACGTATTGTCGGTCAGAAAGCAATACATTTCGTAGTTTGTTTTTATCTTTTGGAGATGGCGCCGTCGGTCACACTGTAACATAACTAGCTAGCTATATTTGTGAAGCATTTACTGAAGAGAACTTTAACGGTAATGTTATCGTAAATAACAAATGTACCGTCCAAGTGGAGCTATATTTCCTAATCCGGCGGATGAGTTAAATGTCGGCGGAAGCTATCGCTAGAATTTGTTTTCCTCACTTGCTCAAGCAGCATAAAGCTAAACAGCCTGGGTTGTTGCTGGTTAAAACGATGAATCGTTTTTTTTTAACTTTCTAATAACGGACGGTGGACACAACAACAGAAACAGACAATAAATAGGAGTAAATAGCAATTACAAATAGAGGTGAGTTCAAGGAGGTCGACTCTTACAAGGTTTAGTCACTTTCTTGGTAGTTTTATACCAGCATGAGTCAATTAACAGAGTTCGAAAGAGGTCAGATAGTGGGCGCCAGAAGAGCAGGTGCGTCTGTCTCAAAAACATCACAATTATTCAATGTTTCAAGGGGAACAGTTTCTAAAGTCATGACGGCGTATATTCAACGCGGACAGACATCAGCGAAGAGGAACTGCGGTCGCAAGTCGAAGCTCACTGACCTAGACAGACAGAAACTTGTTGCTATAGTTGAAAATTGCCCGAACAGTACAGCCACAGAAATAACCTCTGAACTCAACGAGTACCTCAATAACCCGGTCTCAATCAAAACCATACGCCGTGAGCTTCACAAAGCTGGGTTTCATGGTGGGGCCACGGCTCGGAAACCTTTATTATCAAAGGCCAACGATGCAAAGTGCACAGCAGTTGAACCCTTGAAAAATGAACCTACAAATTTAAGTTTGGGCGATGGTAAAGACTGTTCTCAACCAACAGGGTCTACTACTGTCTCTGACCCATAGCCATGTTTTTTTTGCGTAGTTGCTACGGTAGAACAATGCTTAGTTCATTCTATATTTGATATTTATATGATATAAGAATAATGCTCAGGATTTACTTTATATCAGTCAGAACTGTCACATTTTGTTCTTGCCTGATTTCTTGAAGGAAAACAAACAGTTTACTAGCTTACTGTGTCTCATGAGTAAGTGAGAGAGACATCAGCAAGTATTTTTACCTTAGCCATTCCTACCCTTGAGAGGTGGTTACATGGTTACGTCATGAAGTTAGTTTGAAATTTCAATTGCTTTATGCACTCTTAGTATGCACATGTTTTTGTTTGCTAAACCATTAGCTTTTATTAATCAGCTCAGCTTTGGAAGAACAGTTCTCAGAATTTGAGTCTTTAAATTGTTGGAATTTATGTATGTTAACTGTAGTATAGTTTTCAAGAAACTTGCATTTACAGCATTTAGCAGACCCGACAAACTATGACCAAATAAACCTTTAACTGTGATTAAATACAGGACGACACACTGTCGCCTCACAGCAAGAATGTCCTGGGTTCAGTGTCCAGGTTTGGGTCCTTTCTGTGTGGAGTTTGTATGTTCTCCCCGTGCCTCTGTGGGTTTATACCAGATACACTGGTTTCCTCCCACAGTCCAAAAACATGCAAGTGAGGTACACTGGAAATACAAAATTGTTCATGACATCATTTCATATACCCTTACAGAGGAGCCCAACTGTGGTAACTTTGTTGTGGTGGGGTTTGAACAGGCAAACAATTCACTAAGCTACTGTTAGGATATACACACTACCATATTGATATTATTTTTAAATTTTAAAATAACATTTTCTGTTCTACTGTTCATCCCCTGTATTTTGATAATACGTAGTGTGTGGCTTGCATTTTGGATTTTTTTATGTATGTTGATGTTAAGAGAGAAAAATATTTTAAAATAGTGCAAGAAATGTTTCTTAAACTCTACTATAGATCTTTAAGAGCTAACATTTTCCTGGCATAATCCTGGCTTATTTTTACTAAAATGTCTGTTCATCAAATGACATCTGATCAATGGCAACTACGTTTCAAGTCTTTTATCTATAAAATATTCAAATTTGCATTCTGTACAAACTTAAATTGTAATCTCAAATGTTTTCTTGTGCAATGTACAACTCTTGGATTCTTGTAGTGGTCAAAATGTATCAATACGTCACATTGTTGAATATAATAGTCCTACGTTAATAGACGCAAGTGCACTGCCAAATATGATAAAAGAGCAAAGTTATTGCTACATACAAGCTCATACCTCAGCCGAGTTGGATTTCTCATTCATTCCACATACTCGCTATGTCGTCTGCATCTGGTTTGGTAAGTGTGTCATTTTATTGGTATTTAAATATGTACTTTACATGCATTATTATAGTTTTGTGTTTAAACTTTTTTTTTTTGTCCAAACCACTATAGAACAGTTTGTGGTCATCAGTACTTTCGGCTACAACCACTGTTAGAGCCTGGAGTGACTACATTTAAAAACAAAGGTAAGTTCTGTTGAACATGACCAGATTCAATATTTTTAAGGTAAGTAAATACAGCTAATTTATGTGTGTGTTTGTGTGTTATAATGCCCGTACACTGAGTAGGAGTGAGGAAAATCACCACTAATCTTTCAGCAATTCAAGGGACGTTTTGGTTTGAACCTAAAACGTGCAGAACGATCATTTGAATCTCAAAGCAAATTGTTGTCCTCCTAGTAAATGTCCATTGCTGTTGTAAAACAATGCATTGTTTAGCATATTTGCAGACCATGTAATTTGATCAATGCCCATGTTTTCACACTTTAAACAGGTCTGAATTATTTAATCCTGTTGGATATATTCCAGTATTTATCCATCAGCAATATTCAACCAGATGATGTGAGTTGGTGTTGTTTTATTTGAATTTTTCTCTGTGTGATTAACATAGTATTCAAAAATCATTAGTAAGTTAAATTAAGATCTTGCTTGTGCTGGTACTTTGCAGATAAGAATCCATCTCTCTTGGCACACCAACTGGAAGAACATGACAATGCAGATGGAGTCTATTTTTGGGAAATAAATGTAAACACATTCAAAACTGTTTTTAGCCACCTTAGTTGAGTATATGTGGACAGCCACCTGCACGATGAGGTATACATATTAACCCCATGGACCTGGATAGTAGTGGGGAGCTAAATACACTTCAATAGATGACTGATTTAACTGATATACAGTAAATACAGGATATTTTTGTGGACTTCTACAGTAGTGTAGTAGAAATAAGCTTTTTCTGTCATTATACTTTCATACAATTCTTTACGAAAAAAATGAAAATTGTAAGCAAATAACAATTCAAAATTGTTAAATAACAATGGTGAGGCAACAATGTATCGAAAATGGAATATTGTAATTGTAACATATTTTGGATTTAAAGTTATTATAATTGCATGACTTTTTTTTTTTACTTTTCATTCAATGTCTGCATATTTGCCTTATTCAAATGCATATTTGCCTTTACAAAATGGATCACTTATTTTTATTTTTTTTACATTTTCTCTTCATTTATTGAAAATGATTTTGGCACCTAGCTGCATTTAAATATGTTTTTTAAAAACTGAAAAATACCCTTCTACAAATATAAGCCATAGTAACAATACTGAATTGCTGAAATAATGCAATGCTACTAGTTGCCAGAATCTCAAACT
>JAYDZF010000003.1:14171459-14184038 GCA_034509105.1 Microcambeva barbata
CTTTACCCACCCCCCACTAAAATTCAGCATCTGTCACGGAGTGCTCGTGTGTAGGGGTATCGATTCATAGAGTCAACTCGACTGATTAATCCAAAGTGTTTCATTATGATTTTATTATATATTTTGTTTATTTTATTGCGTTGAATTTTTGTAAGTTTTTTATATGCGTTATCATGGGAAAAGTTTTTTCTTCTGTATTATTTTTATGTATCTGAGTTTTGGCAATACGAATGTCATTATCTGTCATACAAATAAAGCTTATTTTGAGTTTATTTCAATATAAATTAAGACAATACCTAATTAGTTGAGTATTCGAACTGCTGAATGAGTTGAAAACCGCAATGATTTAGAGTCGACTCTCTTTTCTCCAGAGCTCATTGGAATCGACTCCAAATGACAGAAATACGTGTGGAACGTGACCGAGAGAAACAGCTGTGAGTGGCTTGTGTTGCTCAGAGCCGTAGAAAGACTCAATAGCTCTGGTGTTGCCATACCCACATTTTGTTAATAATGAATGTTTGCTACGTTGTTTTTATAGCTGTTTGTGTAATGATGAACGTCAGTGTTTCAAGATGTGTATCAAATTGCTTTTAGTTTAGGTGTTGTATTTGCAACAACATTTCACACTTAAACGATGTATTTAAAAGGGAATGATTAAACAATCCGATATGACTCCTCATTTCTAGTTTGGACCAGATCTTTCTGGCAACGTTACGTCATATTGTTTTCATTTAAACTGAATAAGCCTTGCGCACGCGCAGTCTTGCAATGCAGCAAAAACCAAAAGTAGATCCAGTCAGGCAAACCAGTTTTAACCGGACAGAACAACGTCTCTCTGCCTCGAAGTAAGATATCCATCCGCACTGCGCCTCTGACGTCTCATCTGCTTGGAAAAAAAAAAAAAAACACACACACACACACACACACACACACAACATTCCTCAGCTAAAAAGGTAGTCCACTTTCCCCCACGCACTGAAAAAGCCCCATAAAGGTGTTGATTTTCAAATATAGTACATTATTTTTTTTAATAAATGGGGTTAATAATTTCAGAGTGACTAATAATGAATCACACAATGCTTAACGTGGTTTCAAACAGTGATTAGTCACCGTAGTGCTCGGTACTTTCCAAACAAAAACACATTTGTGTTTCAGGGTTTACGTAATTAAGAGTTTAAAATTGAATCAATAAAACCGTGCGATAATAAAACCAGGTAAAACTGTAACATTTTGTGTTCCTTTAGACAACCGTTTTAAACGGATGTGCTTTAAATCGCGGTAAACTCAGCATTCTTGTTTAAACATTCTTTAAACGTTACTTTTAACCCAAAGACTTTCTATCCCTTTTTATATCTGAAAATACAAAATCACATAATAATGCTAATGCAGATTTTTAATCTATATTGTTATTTTTAATCTATATTGTTTCGTGGAACTATTTTCTGTAACACAGCGGAAGGGTTAAAATTCAGGGCGTAGCCCTGGCCAAGTATAAAAAAGGCAACTGAACGTAACGTTAAATTACTTTTCTCGGCGTATTGTGAGGTGTTGTGGTGTGTTGGTGAGGCGCTGCGGTGGTGATAAGTTGCCTTTGATTTATGTTTTTTAAACTAATTACTTAGTATAGTATGCTGTGCAATAGTTTAATTTTTTGGATGTATCTAGCATTGATTGCTCTTTAAAGGGTTGTAAAATTAATATCATGACGGAAGACTTTTATTAGTCTTGATCGCTGTTGAGCTCGATACTTAATCTATGAAACAGTGAAACTCAACGTTTTGTACAGAACGTTAATTTTGCTGCTGTTCTTTAAACCAGTGTTGTAGGTTCGTCTGGTCATTTTTTGTTGTTATTTTATGATTTTGAGTAGTAGTATGTTTAAGTGCGTAGACAAAATGGCGCATGGCAAGTCAAATGGCTTCCATTACCAGTGCAGTATCAATAGCTATCAGATATAGAGTTGTAGTAATTTCTATTTCACAAGGGCAATAGTTTTATTTAATGTATGTTTTTACTTAGTTTTTACATGAAGCTAATTTTAAGTCACGTAGTGTAAAAATGTTTAACGGTAAATATAGTGACCGCTCTTACAATGATTCGTTGTAAAATTGTATATGTAGGGAACAAAGAGTTTGACGGTCATTTTAGTTTATCACAAGAGTTTTTTTTTCACGTGTTGCTTATCATAAAGTAGTCGATGGGTTGTTGAACAAAGTAGTCTATTTTTTCTACTAAATTATTTTATTTATTAGACGAACGTAAACCGCGTCGTCTGGGTATTTTTTTGTCGGTTATTAAATACAGCCAGTGGACTGAGTTACACTTTTGGAATCGGCTGTTTGTGATCAGAGGCTCGAGGTTTTTTTCCCTCATTGGACTGAGTTATTCATTCAAAGGACTTAGCTGTATACAACTGTATACTTAGTCGTATCTACGGAAAGAAGATCAGGAACGGAGGCGAGTCGGGACAAGACGGAAGCCAGGGAGGATCAGGAAAGCACAGGCCAGGGTGAAGAAGCGGAAAAGGGGCAGAGACGACAGAGCAGGCGGAGTTTCCAGAGAAAGAGGGGCGCAAGGCAGAGTAGCAACAGCTCAAGTGGCCACAAGAGGGAGCACGGCTCATCTAGACCAGCAGGAGTCAAGCTAAAGACGGGTGTCCTGAGGGAGCGAGAGAGTGGGCAGGGATCGATAACGGGGCGACTGGTCATTGAGGGTCTTTGGTTTGTATGAAGGGTAGAGGTATCTGTGGAAAAAACCTTATCTCCCAATTATTTTCTTCAAAAAGCATTTTGCTCGCACAGGTTTGTTCTTTCTTTTCAGGCGTGGTGCATATGCGTGTGAGAGCCTACCGTTTGTTGACTGTGTCTGGTTCCTGTGATGAGCGTCTATAATCTGCTCTGTACCTGCGTGGAGTTCAGATGTTGTCACCAGGAAAAGGGGTTACTCTTCTAAATCCATAAAGTGCGTCCCGAGAGGCGATCTGCATTGAAGCTTGTCGGCATTGAAGTCCCAGTGCGTCGCTACATACTAAAATCTCAACGCTTTCCCGTCACAAATTCGAAGCCCCACTGCGTGCAGTTTGCTGGTAAAATGTAACCGATTATACAACGTTAAAAATTCATGGGAGTAACTATTCCCTTTAAAAATAAATGGACTTGCAAATGTGGTCTATTTGTATGTATGCGTTTTGGGGGCTGGGAAGGGGCAACTGCGTTTTTGAGTGCTTTTTCCACAGGCTCACGTTCTGTAAACATAGCATAAAAGGACCCTTCGGCTGTAGTGTGAAGCCTGGTGTTGAGATGTGCAACATTGTAAAGAATTTTGTAAGGCTACACGTAACTTCCCTGGTTGGATTTTGAGCTATCACTTACTGGCTTTGGTCCACGTAAGAAATCATGTTTTTATTCTTAATATTTTGATTATACTACTTGGGTTGGGTGGGGTGGGGTTGTTAACCAAAATCTGTTTTTAAGCCTTTCCAGCTTTTCATCATGGGTAGATAATGCTGTGTGTAGTACTGTAAGGAGTGCCAACAGAGGAGGGACTTCATGAGAGCTAGCCCAAAGCTGGACACAGACACATCCGCAGGCATTAAAGCAGTATGCAAGGTTTTGTAAGATGGCATCTGGATTATATCAATGGTTTTGAGTTTGGACATCCCTGTGGTTGTGGGGCTTGGGGGACTGCTTTATTGTGACTCTTGCAGATTGAAGGAACCGCATCCACAAAACTGGTTGTGCTACAGCTATCCATGGTCCCCTACTCACTGAGCAAAGATGCTTCACGTGGTTTTTACCCGTTCAAAAACGGCAAGTAATTGGTATCTTGTATAAATGGCAAATTGAGTACATTTCAGACTTTTTACATATAGTAGCAGTGTCTGTATGAGTAGTTTTATTTTGGCCAAGATGTGTGGATGTGGTTGTAGGTTTTTCTTTTTCAGTTTGCAGTCAGTGTGCCGTGTCCAAGTGCTTTCATATTCAAGATCTGTGGATCACTAATGCATTTTGTACTAAGGTTTGCTTTTGCACATTTAATTACACATGTATACTTACTCCTTCATGTGGGTCATTTTTAATTTGAATGCTTACATGTAACTTTCTTGGTTAATAAATTTAATTGTTTCATTGTTCAAACGTTGGTATGCATTTGTCGTTTTTTTTAGGGGTTGGGGGTGGCATGTCTTGGGTCTTTCTTGTGCTTTTTCAGGTGTGAATGTAGCGCTTGGTGACTAGAGCACGTGATGAGCCCAGGGATTGATGGCAACTCTTTTCACGGTGGAAAGAAGTTAAAGTCCAGCCCTACTACATTTTGGGAAGACCATGGGTGTCCAAGGCAGTGTCTTTCATTTAAATTAGAGGCTGGTTATCAGCATTTTTAATGCATGTATATCAATTTGCTCAAATACCTTTAAAGGTTATTGATTCTTGAGCGACTAGTTTTGCTGTTTTGAATGCCTTGTGAGGGATGGGCAAAGGGGTCTCTGCCTTTTTGGTCTTTTCAGAGTCTCAAAGCCACTGAAGCTTGCCATCTATCAGAGAAGAATCATGCCCAGGATCCATCAGCCTCTTGATTTCGAACAGGCAGGATAATCCAACAAACTTTCCAAAATTGACACTAAAGCCATTAAACATGTTCAACTGTGCATGTTTAAATTGTTATGCAAATGTATAGCAATATGGTAGCTGTTGTGCAACTGTGCTTCAGCGTTCAAATATACTGAATGAGCTCAGCTGTGCAACTGTACAGCTTTAATTGGACATCACCGGTCTGAGACGTGTGAGCTCGGTAGGGTGCCCTGTACTTCTGTTTGTCTTCTGCAGAATTGTCATCACCTGTCTCGTGCCAGCCACATGCTGCATCTCATGGCAAACGTAATCAGGTGTCCGCTTCATAGTTTTACTACCAGCATAAATTTCTTTCATTCTTTATTTTCTGGTATCCACCTTGATTTTAGCCAAAGCTTTGTCGTATTGTGGTGGGTTGTGTCTGCAAGTCTCTTTCAGATCATATCACATAGCATCTGTATGACTGACCAGTGAGTCCTGAGTGATACACCGCCCTTCCTTTCCGTTTAAGAGCTTGGTCCAAACTTCGGAAGCCCTTCAGTGTGCGCAGTGTGTCTGTATGTGTGCTATCTCCCTCCACTTTCTCAGGTTAATTTTGCTTAGGGAGCCAGTTTGTTTTGAGTGTGCTAACTTGGACAGACCTAAACTTGACGGAGCGCTACACAAATTCAGTAACTCTGCTCAACCTCAGGCTTGTCTTGCTGCTAACAGCATCACTCTGCTGCTACCTGGTGAAGCTAAGTAAACGGTTCCATTTTCATACTATCTAAACCTGATCGCATGCACAGCTTTGCACAATTGTATTACACTTAAAATAGTGTAGAATTTCTTGGGTACTTAAGGGGAGGGAGGAAGGGTGGAAAACTTTCTCTCTTGTCTGTCTTTTCAGATACTGTTTAGGCTCTACTGATTTCACAAGCGTCATGAACGGTTGGATGGTTGTGTGGTCTCTTGTCAGTAGTTCAGCTCCCTGGAGAACCCTGGCATCTGCGGTCACTGTAAACTTGATCTGCTTTAGTTGACATTGTTTCTGGGGAGGGGGTGGGACATAATCTTTGCTCTTTGTGTTTTCATTGCAGCTCAACAGTTTAAAAGATGATTGCAGCATCATTGTAACACACCAGTGGAGAAATTGATAAGTTTCAAACTACAAATTAAGGCATACTCAATGTTTGGGGAAACCTGTTTGGGATGGGGGAACATCTGCAGTTTTTCTAGTTGCAGGTAGTCACTGTCTGACTGATGTACAAAATCATTCAACATCGACCCCCATGTAATGCAACTGCCCTGACACAGGATTGACTGGTGGTAACTTTTTTTTAAATTTATAACGGTTTGAAAGGGGGGGAGGGGGGGTATAAACTTGTATTCTCTCATTTCAGGTGTTGACATGGGCTCATGACAATTTTCCAAAGAGAGGAGGACTTGTCTGAAACTTGGTCAGCGGTCAAATCAAATTTAAGGTTGAAAACATGAGTACTGGCCATTTTACTGCTGTAAATGTTGAGGGACTGTGGGGATGGGGAAATGTGCAGTCTTTTGTGTAGTTTCAGGTAAAGCAGAATCCAGTGGAAGAGGCCAGAGTATTGTAGAGCAGCGGTCTGGAGGTTTTTCTTTTCCTGATGGAACAATCCTTTTTGGTTTGTTCCCTCAGGTTTTGCTTTTTAGCCTCATTAGGAGAAAAAAAAAAGCAAAAGACTCTGGTGGTGGCACTCCTGGTTGCTGGGATGGGGTTCAATTCCCTGCAGAGTCCGAGCTTTAAACTCCTGACTGCTCTCTCTAGCTTCAGCCTCTTCTGTATTATGGCTAGATTTCTAAAGTAGAAAATTGAGACAATTTCTGAAAACACATTTTATGTAGAAGGGACACTAGACTGCATATAAACAAATAAAACTTAAGTACCTGTCTTTCCATGAGGTTTTGTCCATGTTTTTGTTCAAACAAATAATAAAAAATTCTTGTATAATGTGTGTCTTGGTTCTTCAAATTATTGACCCATTACCAAATGCTTCTATATGAGTAAATTGTATAAAGCCAATAGATAGGCTAAGTGGGAAGTTAAGTTGCTTCACAAGGTCCTGGGTTCAATCCCCAGGGCCCAAGTCCAAGAAAACATGCAGGTGAAAATTGGCTGTCATGTGTCCATCAGTGTATTTATTAGGCTTTACATATTTTACACTGTGGTTCTATTGAACTTGTGTGCTAAGCTAGTACATGGGCAACATTTATATTTTTAAATACAAACATCATTTTTTATTAATTTGTATGAAAGTGTAGAAGCTATTAACTTGCAAATTCAAGCTTGTCAGTAACAAATACAATTTTATACATTTTTGGTACATGGGATGAGTCATCTTCATTTATCTTCCTGCTATCCTATTTACTTTAGTCCCGAGTAAACAAGCAGTAAGAAAGCAAGGCAGCGTGCTAGGTCCTGAATAGTTTGCAAAATTATTTATTATGATACCACACCTGTACTGTGCTGAAATGAGATGTTTTTACAGTAATGCTTTGTAGTTATATATTGTTTATTACAGTAATGTTATAATTTAAGTATTAAGGAAAATTATATTTGTATTTATACCAAATAATCACTTAAAACAGAAAGGTTTCCTATTACACATGAGCTTGTTTTATTTCTTATGGGGAAACTGATTTAAAGTACAAACATTTGACTGAAGAACAGTCCTTTAGAACTAAGTAAAATTTTAAGCAAATGTTCTACTCTTGTCCGTTTTGTTATTGATTATACGAGAGGTGTTCATGTGTCTTCTCGCAAGTGTTTCTTAACACCGTTAGTTGTTATGAATGCCCATCAACTATCTGTGGCACTTCCGAAGACAGGTTCTGGGTTCGATTCACACGTGGTGAGGTCCTGGTCTTTTCTGTGTGAAGTTTGCATGTTCTCCCCGTGTCAGGTTAGGTTGTCCAAAAATTGTCAGCGACTGTGTTTGTTATAAACTTGTGAACTGATTAAACTTGTGTGTGAATAACTGTAATGAACTGAACCAAACGTGTAAAACAAGTTGTTAAAATCCTAATAAAGGAAGAACTTTAATTATGGTACTAAAAATCTAAAAATTTTATCATAAATGCAAATTAGTGTTTTTTAAATGCATTTTAGTGTTTGTATGGCGGAGCTGCATCTATCTTATACTACCCCCTGCCAGTAACTCGTAGGTATTGTCACAGTATTCATGCGTTGCTGTTTTACCCTCAGTATTTAATGTACACTGAACTAGGGAAGGATGTGGTCTTTCTTTTCGAGAGATCCAGTAAAAGATTTCAATTATGAAATTTTACCAGATAATCAGAGTAAGTCGGGGATATGGACTCTACATCGAGGAAAACGAAAGGTAAGATAAAATAAAATGTTACTTAAATTGGTTGCTTGATAGCAGGCCGTTCATCCTCGGTCTGGATTATCAAATAGCAGGTTAGCATTGGCATTAGCTTGTACTGTAAGATATGAGACAACAGGATGCGGTATTATATAGCAGTGTTTGTATTTGCACAGGACACTTTACAGTGCAAGACAAAGCCCTGCTAGACTATTAATTGTTTAAAAAACTGTCTGTGCTAAAGTATACTGTAAGGAGCCACGTAGCTTGCGTTAACGTTAGCGTTCATGTACGCCACGTCAGTCAGGACGGCAGCATCAAATTAGCCGTACAAGTGTGAGGCTAATGCATTTTAAAGTTAAATACAGTTTTTCTACGGCTTACGCAGTAATTATATATCGCATTGTCATTCGGCAGCGGAAAGGTAAAACATTTATAAATAAGAATCGTTTGATGACAAATTATTGGACAATTAGCTACAGTAGCTGTATTGAAAACAGAATCTGTTCTTCCTGAAACCCAATTATTCCAAAGTATATGCCCATAATTAATGGTTTTATTGCGGTGAACCATTTCGCACAACAACACAAAAATAGTGCAATATATAGTGAATAGGACGTTACAGACACACCTGAAGTCAAGCATTCAGGTCTGTAAGCCGCTCATGCCCATTTGTCAATAATATGAAGAATGTTTGCTGAACAGTCTACTGCATTTTGTTCCATATTGTTTTCTGTTACTATCCTGGTTCAAAATAAAAGGCGCAGTTTATTGTAGATTTATAGTAGTATTTTACAACATAAAACAGGATGCTGAGTTTGTCATTGCTTGAAGAGACGTACTAGGTAGCACTGTAGCTTCACGGCAAGAAGGCCCTAGGTTTGCTTCCCAGGTGGGGCGGTCTGGGTCCTTTCTGTGCTCCCACAGTCCAAAACATGCAGGTTAATTGGAAACACTGAATTGACCAGTGCATTGTAGTGCCAGGTCTAGATAAAAAGCATGGTCATCAGAAAGGTTATCCGGTGTAAAAAACAAACATACCAAATCAATAATGGAGACCATGATTCACTGTGGTGACCCATAATTTGGAGCAGCTGAAATAACGTTGCTACGCCAAACCTATCTTTACACTTATCTTAGTGTCTTTATGATCATTATTAATGATTACAAAATTTAAAAGATTTGGTTTACTTTTATTTTTTCTAATATGTATATAATGATAATTACCATTCAATTTTAAAGATGCAGTGTCTTGCATTTTATGATGTTCTTCGTACTGGATGAAGCAACTGCTGATGTCATTTTTATAAAGACTCAAATCAAAACTACACCCCATACACTGGGCACAGGCCAAAATATTACAAATGTTATCTGTTTGATAAAGATGTGCAGCATGTCTGGAGTTATAATGTGCATTCACTGATGAACATTAGGATATTAAACATTATTTCTCTGCAGACTACTGGGGAGCCTGTGTCAATCTTTTTGTATGAAGTGGCCCAGGGGACAGAGGAGCAGACACAGCTGGCTAAAGCAGCATTTAAGCGTATGAAGACACTAAGACATCCCAACATACTTGCTTATGTAGATGGACTGGAGGTGAGGAATGCTGCAGGCTGGTGTATAATAGTGCTGAGTCATATTACTTTATTTAAAGAAAAATCAGGTTTAGCAGGCTGTAGTTCACTGCAATCAAGCATCAAACATTTACATGAGTAAAATTTTACATATTGTGAACCTTATATTGTACCAATCATTGTAGCATTTCACTATAAATTCTTACCCTTCTGGTTTGATTATTTACAGGTGAGCTTCTCATATAGTAACAAACACTACTGTTCAATTCACAACTGTTCAATTAGAATTGGTATATAAACATTTAACAATTGATCATGAGTACCTCACCATTGTGAGGCCTCAAACATGATGTTCTCAGCATGAGCATAGTGGCATTAGCAGTTTGCAAAAGAAAAACAAAGAGATGAATAGAGTCACAGAAAGGTATAGAAGTGAACGTCATTTTGAGGTACAGTTGTCATCATCTTGCATGGGCCAGGGAGCATAAGTCAATTCACACCGTGCAAAAACTAGGGCCACCAATAGTGTCAAGGAGAGCACAATGCCTCAGCCACTGTTGGTCTTTGGTTGTGGTGTTATCATGTGGCAGGTGTCTAGTCAAAACGGAACTCTCTGAACTTGTGAAAGGTACAGTGACAATCCCATACTACTTAAATAACATCCATCATAATAATAAACAATAATCCAAGTCACAGTGCCTTTGCATGAACAACACAGGCATTGAGGTTGCATTATTAAGGAATGATGGCTGGAGACTAGGGAACCTCAAATGGAGTGGCCTGCACTTTCTCCTCAATCCCATAGAAAACCAATGGGATCAGCTGATTTACCTGGTAGAGGCTTGTAACTCTGTACCCCAGAACCTCAATGCTATGAGGGTCAGCTTCAAGAAGAGTGGGATTCCATGCCTCAGTGCACAAGTTATTGAGACAATGACATTTTTGTTGGGCTTTTAGATAAATTGTTTGAGATGAGGAAATAACCATTGCATGTCCCTACTTAAATGCCCAGCTTTCATGATATAATATGACTGTAGCGTAAACATTTTATGTTTTTCATAAATGTCCATCAAAAGCCAAATATCTCTAACTTTTTATCAGTAGTGTAGAACTGAATTTCTTAAATGTTTAGGGTTACTATTGTGCCAAACATCCAGCGATTTTAAGTGCCTTGAATGAATAAGGACAATAAATACTTTGTTTTGTCTTTGTTTGTATTGGCAGACAGAGAAAAGCCTGTACGTGGTTACAGAGCCAGTTACACCACTCACTTCACACTTGGAAACTCGGGCAGAGAAGGGTGGGTCAGGAGAACTGGAGATTTCCTGGGGCCTTCATCAACTTGTGGTTAGTAGATGTAACAGTGAAAGCTGTCATGAAAGAAATGTAACCATGACATGTTTAGTTCATTTTTCTAAATGAACAAATGCACACAATAATGTCCTCAGTTATTGCCATGGCTCTTAATCATGTATGCATTTTGTTTTTCTGAATCTTTGTTCAGAAAGCACTTAGCTTTTTAGTGAATGACTGCCATCTCCTCCATAATAATGTTGGAACGTGGGTCGTGTTTGTGGATCGAGCTGGCGAATGGAAGCTAGGAGGTTTGGACCATGTCACCTCAGACCAGGGAGATACTTCGTCGTTACCCCCTGCCAAAGTGGTAAATCCAGACCTGGAGAAGTATGACCCACCAGAGAGTCCCAAAAATGGAGGAGAGAAGTGGTGAGTGGTATAATGAATAGTACAAATGTGAACACCCGTTTGTGGATGCATTCGGTTGCATCATGTTGACCACAGTGGGACCAGTTTGCCACCCTTTCCAGTAATTAATTATATTGTGTGTTTCATTATGATGAATTGATTGTGTTTAAGTAAAATCATGCAAAATGTGTTTTTTTGGGGGGTAAAACATGTCCTACACTATTATTAAGAATGCATCTCTTGTCTATTCAGGTCAGGAGATGTGTGGAAGCTGGGTTGTCTTATTTGGGAGGTGTTTAACGGACCTCTGCCTCGTGCCTCATCTTTACGATCTCTTGGAAAGGTAACAGCTTATCGATGTCTCTAGAACAAACTGAAGGAAGGATTTTACACATCACAACTTTTGTGAATTTTGTCTTTACACCATGAAATATATTACAGTGATCTGCTAGGCAGTTGTGTGTATCTGAACTCTAATGCAGACCTGGTGAAGTTCTAAAAAGGATTTAATAGCATGTAAAGCAAAGCAGCTTTTTTTGTAAAATGATTTAGCAATTCACTCTCAAATATTAACATTTTATTCAGGCTAATGAAAATGCTCAGGTAAGTGAAATCTCTCAGCTTCGCTTGGTAGGGATGGCCGATGCCTTGCGATGTATTAGCACCCTGTCTAGGGTGTTAATATGTTGCACTATGTGGTTCCAGGGAAAATGGACCTGGATAAAGCAAATAAAACTGGTATATTGCCTCAAGTGACTTTATGCTGGTTTAAAGTTTAAAAACCTACTCATACCAGTATTATACAACTGAATTTATGTCTTTGCTTGCACTCTTTCTGTCTGGCAGATCCCAAAGCCACTGGTACCGCACTACTGTGAGCTAGTAGGGGCAAACCCAAAGATTCGACCCAACCCAGCTCGCTTCCTGCAGAACTGCTGTGCTCCTGGAGGGTTCTTTAACAACAGCTTTGTAGAGAGTAATCTGTTTCTGGAGCAGATCCAGGTAGTTACAGGATTTTCAAATTGATACACCTTTACATCTCAGAATCTGTGATTACAGAGTATTACAGTTATGTTATGGCTACATGTGTTCAGATCAAGGAGCAAGCAGAGAAACAGCAGTTCTTCCAGGATCTGAGTGACAATCTTGATTCTTTTCCTGAAGATTTTTGCAAACACAAAGTTCTTCCTCAGCTTCTCACAGCCTTTGAGTTTGGCAATGCTGGTGCGGTTGTCCTAACACCTCTGTTTAAGGTATGTTGAGATAATGTGTTTGGTTTATGAAACAATTACACTCTTTCAAAGAAATAATACATAGTTAATTCATGTATATTTATTCATTGTTTAATGTTCTCTATGATGTGAAATATTCAGGTGGGAAAGTATTTAA
>JAYDZF010000003.1:14228856-14239796 GCA_034509105.1 Microcambeva barbata
GGTGTACATCTGCCACATGTGCATTTTGTGTTGTTTAAATGGATAGTGACTGAATGCCTTTTCATAACTAGTCCAGTGCATTACCCAGTAGGATACAATATACTTCTTTTCAGCATTTAACAGACGCCTTTATCCAAAGCATCTTAATGTACAGTTATAGTATGCAGTCTGAGCAATGAGGGTTAAGGATCTTGTATTAGGGCCCAACAGAGGCAACGTAGCAATGGTCGGCGACCTTCCTATTACTAGTTCAGTACCTTAACCACTAGGCTATGACTATTTAAACCTTAAGACCCACACAAGCCAGCACTACTGAGGCACTACTGCCATAAAAACTAACAATGGTTGAGGCTTTGGTCTAGTAATCAGAAGGTTGCTGGTTCACTGTGAGGCTTGAACTGACCCACGGGCAAGGCCTTTAGCCCTGTGGATAATTGTATGCTACATGCTATAAAAAATATAGGACTTCATTTGGTAAAGTTTGATCCCCTGGTTGGGTGGTCCAGGTACTGTTTGTACTTGTCTGCATGGGATTCCTCTTTCAGCTAAAATAGGCTAGTGAGGTGAACTGGCTATGTTTGATTTAACCCTGTGAACTGATGAATCTTGTGTTACAAACTACAGTTTCTGTCATGAATGTACGCAGAGTATAAAACATGACATTTATAATAATTAAACTCTATAATTATTTGTACAGGCAAAGGCAGTGGAAAAGATGCAAGAACTGGTATTAGCCAGCAGAGAGATTCAGTACCAGCAGAACGAGGCTGAAGTCAGGAAGAGATGGAACTATGAAGATGCTGTAAGTGTTTGTCAGTTGGCTGACCAAAACCTGTTAAGGCAACCCTGACATATACACATTAGATAATTTACTAATTTACTTTTCATATTTTCTGTTTTACCCTTTAGATTAAAAGGCCGTATTTCCACGTGAAGCCCTTAGACCGAGCTCAGCTGAACGCTTGGCACAGTTATTTGGATTGGGAAATAGCAGAGGCTGCCCAAGGGGTTACTGAGGGGACATCTGTAGAAGGCCAAGAGGATTCAGATGTCAAAGGAAACATCGCTAGCCATAAAAGAGTGATTGTTCTGTTTGAGCGCTGCCTTATTGCCTGTGCACTTTATGAGGCATTCTGGAATAAGGTAAAACAACAGAAAGTATGTCTTGTGGATGAAGCTTGAGTTATTATTGTGATTTCATTGTGATCTCTTATGTCTGGATGTAGTATGTTCATTACCTGGAGCCACACAGTCTGGAGGAAACGCGTGGCTTGTATCATCGAGCCTGTGAAATCCATTTGCCATACAAACACAATTTTCACATGCAGTGGGCCATGTTTGAAGAGAGACAAGGTATGTGTGCTGGAATGTATACTTCATTATTAATGGCTGGATGTAATTAGTAGAAGACACAAAAATGGGTAAAACACATCCTGCACTGAGATACTGATTTAGATTACAATTGTTGCAATTGCAATTTTTGACTTTTCAATAAACCTGTGTACATTCACATCATCTCTTTTTTAGGGAACATTATTGAAGCCCAGCGTATTTTAGAAGCTTTAGAGCACACCATGCCTGGGTTGGCTATGGTCCGAATGAGGAGGGTAGGACTACACAGGAGACTGGGTCATCTCGATAAGGCTGAATCGTTGCTGAAAGTGGCAGTGGAAGAGAATAAAGATAAACCATACCTTCATGCCTTTTTCTCAATCAAACTAGCCCGTTTCTTACTCAAGTTACGCAAGGATCCATCACAAGCCCAATCTGTTCTACAGGAAGCTATTGAACTTAGTCCGGTAAGGAATTACGCTTGGATAATCAAGGACCAATCATCATAACCTAGAACTGCATGTTGTAACCTGCATGTTGTTCAAGGTTCTTGCGCTAAGGCTCAAAATCAACTTGGCAGTGGTGGGACGAATTCCTAGTCCAGTACCTTAACCACTAGGCTGTATCTTACAGATCTGCCTAGTTAACATAACCTTGTCAAAGCTATTTAATTAATTCATTAATATTTTTACCTTTGTGCTTCTCACAAATATTTAGAGGTCACCACAGTGGTCCACATATCTGAGCTGGCCTCCTTTTCTTTAAAAGCGACCCTCCTTATTTTTACTGGACTTGGGACTTGCCCACAATGGCTTGACTATTTGTTCAGGTCAGATTTGTGCATTTGTGCATGTTAAAGACCGGATTGTGTATTTAAATGTGGTGTGTGTGTGTATTCAGGACAACAGTAAATTGTACATGAATCTGCTGGAGCTTGAGCTGTTTGGGGACCTGCAGCTCAACGGAGGAGGAGTTCAGCAGTGTGTGAGCAAAGCCTTAGCTGCACCACTTTCATCAGAGGCCAAAATCCATTTTTCTCAAATAGGCCTGCAGTTTGCTGAAGATTTTGGGACCACTGTGCAGAGGTTAGAGCTTATTCTGGATAACATGACTTAATTTAAGGAATCCATTTCCTGCCTTGACAAAACGCACTTGGCATACAGTTCATATAAATGTACTTGTCGATGTAACTTCTTGATTTATGACGAGCCTATTACAATGTGTTCAAATTTATACTTATGCCACCTATCAGGCTTTGGTGTTTACTTGTTTCACAATGGCAGGTTGAACATACACTAATCACAAAAACGTTAAAAGTTCATATCATGAAAATCAGGCATTTAAGAAGAATCATGCAGTGGTTATTTCCATATGTCAAACAATTTATTGAAACAAAAGTCAACAGTGGTGGGTGTACCCAAACAAAAATGTCAATGTCTCAAAAATTTGGCATGTGCCCTTATGCATTAAATACCACACATTGATGACAAGAGTACTGTAAATTCTAAAAAATATATATTGTCTGCTGAGGCATGGCATCCCACTATTTTTGAAAGGTATAAAGTACTGAAACATAGATCAGTTGGACAAAAGCTTGGAGAAAGTCCATTGAAAGCCAAACGTTTTGTGAGAAGTGTATTTCTTTATCTGTTGATTGTCAATGTAACTAATTAATGATGTTTCCAGTTTATTGAGTATCTATGAAGAACACCAAAAGCTGCTCAGTGAGCTCAGAGGAACAAAGCGAGGAGCAGAGAATGGGTAAGTGAAACACCTAGAAACATCCCACACATAATGTAAGAGGGTGTTTATTTCAATATTCTGTTTTGCACGTTTTGTATTATTCCTCCAGTGATGATGATCCAGAAAAAATGAGTAAGGTGGATGATGGCTCTGGTACGATGGCTTCTTTACAAGCCATGCCACCAACTATGCCCCCACCACCTCCTCCTCCAGTGGGGGGTGCAGATATGAGGGCATATGGAAACTACAGTTCTTGGTATCAGGTATACAAGATTTCTTTTGCATTTGATGTTTGGCCAAATGTGTCTGGTTTTGTATTCCAGGGTTGCCAAATATTGAACAAAGCTGCTCATTGTGATTTTAAAATAGATAAATAGATACTTTATTGATCCCCGAGGGAAATTCTGGAAACCCCGTAAGACAACAACCTAATATAAAACACTGGATTTTAGTTTAAAATGTATTAACTCTTGGAATTTACTTTCCAACTCATTAAGTGGTTTTAAAGCTCTAGATTTAGTTCCTGGGAAAACAAGCAACCTTCTGCTCTGACAATGTTTCCCAAGTCTAAGGATTGATACACCCAGTATTACAGTGTATCACAGCAAAGGTCAGGTGTGGTCAGATCAAGATCTCATCTCCTGACTCAAATCCTCTATACTATGATGAAGAGGATGATGGATGTTCACAAAGCCAAGCTGCCTGTTTACACCAGGAGTGGCATTGTCACCCAACGGTGCTTTAAGACTGTTGGAAAGCATGCCAATATGAATTCTTTGTCTTGTTTCACCCAATATTGATTGAAAATTGTCTGAAATCCCACTTACGACACAAGTATTGTGTTTCTTGAGTAAATACATACTTTGAATTATCTGGGGTCTAAAAAGCATATTTTAATTTATTTAAGTGTTTATTTGGAATTGAAGAAACGTTTGTAGGTAGTTTATAGAATACAATGAAAATTATTGTAATCAAACATACCCATAAATAGTAAAGTCCTACATTTTGTCAGTTTCTAACTTAACCGACATGCATTCTGTTCTGCTTATTTATGCACCTATTGATACCCTTTGGAAGTACTGGTACCACCATAAAAAGTATGGAAACATGCTGACAGTACAGCCCTCGGCATCACACTTGATACAGACACAGGGTTAAACTTGACTTGTGCATGAAATGAAAACTGTTTTTCTGTTGGCTAACTCTTGTGATCTTTTCTTTTCAACAGCAGTATGGTGCATACAACCCCTGGAATCAGTACAGTCAATACTACCCATCCAGCTAGACCAAAATGGTCAGTGTACTACAATGCATCACATTTATTTATGTATTATGCACATAGGCCTCCAATGGCAAGGTCCACCATCTTACTGCTTCGATGGATATCACTTCTAGTTTGGGGTACATCTACTATGATTGTTCCAGCCACTGGTGTTTTGTATGTTCATTCTCGTGCAGCCCCAACATACATAAATGATGGCATCATTTACTGCTCTAATATTATGCAAAAGTGGCTATTTGGCTGTTAAAATAGTGAAAATCTCATAAGCTAGTCATCTCTAGTGGATATGTGATTGTTCTAATACATGTGAGCGTGTATCATTTCTCAACCTGTGTTAACTTGACCCTGAGTTACCCCATGAACATGTTTACATTATGATCTTTAACACAGGCTTCGCAGATCCTTTAATGCAGTAGAGACAAGTGAATATGCATTCATTTAACAGAGTTAAGCAAGTTGTATATTTTATTTGTGTGCATGATGTGTGGGTCACTTAAGCTGCTTTTAATAATTGACTGGGATTAGCTTGCATCTTTGTGGTTTTATATTTGTACAGCAGTTTTTTTTACTTACTTTTTTTATAAAGTATTTATCAGGCTTCATCTTATTTCTGATTGTGGATGTAAAGCTATTACAGTAATGTGTATATATTGTGATACTTGTTAGACTTTATTCAAACATCATAGAGAAATAATACACCACGCAGAATTATTCAAATAAGTCAAACTGCTTCACTTATTAAAGCGTGTGGGTTAGTATGTGTTTTATTGTCATGTGTATAAAATAAACATAGTCCGGTGATTAACCCGTTTTTTGTCTCACATTGACCACATTAGAAGGGTGGAAGTATACAGATAAGACCAGCAAGGCTTTATTTCTTTGCAACCACAAGCACAGCTGAAGGCACCAAACCTAAGAGAGAGCAATACAGAAAGAAAACATGTTCAGTGGAAAAAGTTGTAATTACGACTGTGACAGGTGACTGGGTGAAAACAACCCTAGATTCTAGTATCTACAAAACCCACTATTAAACCATACTACTTAATCTTTTTTAATTAAGGTTTTTAAGTTCAGTGTTGAATATATCTTTAACTCTGGTAATGATACTTTGAAATGCAGAGTGGGAGTTTTCATACAGTGTGACCATTTTCACAATATATATTTTAGCATTTATACTCCTAAACCTTTAACAGTAATTAGTAACCATTTGTTTTATGCAAAAGAAAGTGAACCGGTTTAACTGGTAATATTGTTCTACAGTTAAACGTCATGCAAATATCTAATATTATTTGCTTCTAAATAAGACATTGATGGTATATGGATCCCCATTCAACTTTTGTACATTATACTGTCAATTGCAGCATTATAATGAATAGACCTGGTCCTTTTGAAGACCAAATACAGTAATATTATTTTATTGAACTGCATATAATTATTATTTTTAACTATTATTATTTTGTAAATGTAAACAGATTTATAGTCTAATGTTTACCAAAGATCACAAAAGGCTTTGTTTGTGCAGGTATGGCATGGAATTGATAAAAGTGTGCAGTTTGGTTGTTTCATTCTTTCATTATTGCAAAAAAAAAGATTTAGGTAGGATGTGTGGTCAATTCTCCAAGGCAAAAAGAACCATCCAGAATGTTATCAGTGAAATGTGCTGAAACTAAAATATATTAGGATATGGGTGATATTTACTGGCCTGCCTGTGCTCCAAAGCTTTCTTACATTAAAATGTATTTATGTAAGAAAGCTCTGGAAAGCAGCTGAGGTTTTGCATCAAGCAAGAATGGGCAAAAATGCAACAACTGGTGTCCTCAGTTTCCAAACCACACAGGAAATGTAATGGTGGTAAACTTGTCTCTGTCCAATTGTATAGTGTGTGCTGCAAACATGTCAT
Source organism: Microcambeva barbata (assembly GCA_034509105.1). NCBI lineage: Eukaryota > Metazoa > Chordata > Actinopteri > Siluriformes > Trichomycteridae > Microcambeva > Microcambeva barbata. The sequence continues at coordinate 14,235,114 of JAYDZF010000003.1, forward strand.
TCTGAATGAATTAATATTTATAAAAACAATGTACTTTTTCAAGATTTAAGACAAAGTGAAAAATCTTATCAGGATGTGTTTGATGGTTCTGGTGTGTATAAGGTTACTCACCCAGTTCACGTAAAGGTTTCTCCATATCAAGTTCTGTATAGACGCGGCGGGGATACGGGGACAGAAGAGTAAAGTCATGGGGCTGTTCATCAGAGCTGTTCATCTGCACGTACACTCGCACTGCTGCTAAAGGCTCCTGGGCCTTGAAGACTGCCACCAGTGCAGAGCCATCCAGGAGACGAATCTTAAGGTGGAGCAAAGGACAGTTAGATGCTCTAAACAAAAGATGCAGAACTGCATATCGGCATGAAACATTGTATTGACTGATGTCAGTGCTGGACTGATCTACTAAGACTTTGGTTCCATTCATAACGGGTAGGATGTGAATGGTGAGTTCAAATGCCATGTCAAACACTGTCACAGGCAAATCTGTATCTCCAGTTCACTTAACTTGCCTTTGAACAGTGGGTGGAAACCCAAGAGCTCACTGTGAGACAGCAGTGCTACCCCAGGATGGGCTCCAAAAATCAAGATAAAATGTTTTGCGACCAAGAAACAACTAAGGCCGAACTAAGCATTTTGTTTGAATCACAAATAACCAGAAACAAAACATAGAATGGGCCTAAACAGAATGGTGATGAAACACAAAGCTAATCTGTTTTATTGCTGCAGCTACTTACTGAAGTTAAAAATATTTTATTGGTGGTATTTTCAGGTTTTATTTATTGAACCAGTGCATTGCAGTGCTGTTCCCAAGCCCGGATAAATAAAGAGGGTTGTGCCAGCAAGGACATCCGTTGTAAAAGCTAGGCCAAATCAACCATGTGGATCAGCTGAAAGAAGGATAATTCCCGTTTTGTTTTTGTACAGGTGAATCTAGAACTTTGAGTGAGTCTAGGTAGCTTTTAATAATGCACAGATTCCTTACAGCTGCTTCCATTAGGGGTCACCATGTTCCTGATTCCAGTAAATCACAGGCGTGGACCAGTCTGGGTGTATTTACCTTGTTATATGTTGCAGGTTTAAAGTTTGAAGGAATTACCTGTATTCGGCATTCGTCATAATCTTTTTTGGCCGGAGGTGGTCCTTGGTTTTCAGGGGGAGACTGGGGAGTAGCATCAGATGTGGGTGAAGTACTTGAACATCCACCAAACTGAAAAAAGACATGCAGTTGTAGAGCTGGACAGATACATTGAACAGTGAATCATAATGCCATGTTGCTTCTGTGTTGAGTTCCCTTTAGCCTGGCTCAAAACAAGTTAAGTGCAATGAGCAAGTTTATTTGGTTTACTGGGCTGGGTGGATGTTAAACAGGTGTGTTACTCAAAATTCTTGCTAGTCTAGTGGTATAACCTTCAGTAGCCACCAAGTCGCCCCAAAGAAATTATAATAAACCATGTTTCTATAGTTGAGAGAGTTCAGTTAACATTTGACATTTAGCTGACATGTCTATTCAGTTCAGATTCTCAATGGTGGTGTGCAGTGGAAAATCCCTCTACACCACCTGGACGACAATGTTCATACATTTTAAATTAGATAAATGAAGCAAGTACCTTGCGTGCTCTTTCTTCTCTGTCACGTGCAATCTTTTCTTTAACCCGCTGTCTGTAAACCATCACACAAATCAGAGCATTTAAGCTTCAAAACACAGGTGTTTGAATTTTTCGGGTTAGTGCTTGTATTACTTGGCCATTTTGTCCTCAATTTTCTCTCTCCTGCGTTCATCAGCCAACTTCTTCATTTCATCCTCCTGCAGTTTTTGTCGAACATGCTGCAATTCCTGGCCCTGTTTCCTCCTCTGTTTTTCCCGGTCCACCTCCTCCTGCCTTTCTCGCTCTCTTCTCTCCTCCTGTTTAACCCTCATTATCTCCTCAAGCCTGAACACAGAAAAATAATATTATGAACTCTTTGCAATGATCAACAGAAGATTTCTGTCTTACTCTGATTCACACTAACCTTTTAACCTGTTCTTGCTTTTCCTCCTCAGTCATTGGTTGTTTGCTTTCGTCTAGTATTAGCGTTTCAGAAGCTGGATTTCAGTTTTGGAAAAAGAAAAGTGTTGTCATTAATGCATTGATGATAACTGGAGGAGTATTTTCTGCATCAAAGGCTTACAATGGGTTTTGTTGCCTACTTTGCAGAGAACTATATTTCCCTATTTTTAAAAACTGACCAACATGCTCTGTTTAGGATTATTACTTATTCAACTCATTGTTTTTGTCAAAATTTTGTTAAAATGTAATCATTTGTATGTTTTAAAATGTAGTTATAATCAATAACAATAAACACAATGGAGAGAAATGTCCTACATTTATTAAGATCAGTGTCAGGCTGGGATGTGCTCTGTTGTTCTGATGAACATAGAACTTTTTCTGCCGGTGGGACGTAGGGTTCGTCTATGTCTGGATCATTCTCGTGTTCCATTAACCTGCAGTTTACAATGGTGAAAATCACAAAAGGCCCACAATGATACTGACACTGGAAGCAAGTGTCAAACAGATGCACCTACCAATCCATAGCTCTCTCAATGCCCTGATTGTCAGTGTGTGCTACAGCCTTCTCGCTGTGTATAAAAGATGAAATGAGTAATTAGAAAACACTAATTCATGTAGACAATGTGAGAACATAAATGTTAAGAGATACTTACGCTCGGTTTCTGTTAAAGCCCATTTCCAGCAGGCTTTCTAACGTTGTACACTCCGCCATTGTGCTGAAAATACAAATTTAATCTACACATTACAGTACAGTTTGATGAAATACAGTAACTACACTTAATTAGTTCTAGTCTAAAAATACCAATTTCATGCAAAGGTATGTTCTGTTATTTAAAAATTAAACTGTGGCCTTTAAATGCATTTTATTTACATGAAATGCAGGAGTCAATTTAACTACAAAGTTGTGACAACCAAAGTTTAAGGTAATAGTAACTGTCAGCCAGTATTTAACTTAGTATCAAATCAGTGATGTTAAGAGATCCTAAACTGCTCATTCTAGTCTTCCATGGTATACTTGGCAGTGGTATCTATAAAATTCAATGTACTGAATTGCACGATTACTTAATCATACACAAGTTGTTGTACGTCGAAATTGTGTTCTAAGCATTCATTAAATTGTGAAACTGGGCAAATGTAAGACGAACTATATGGCTAGTTTATTTAAATATTTGTTCACATCATATTTGATTGCAGTCAATAGTATGTACTAGTAAATCTATTGAGGATTAGTTGTGGACATTCATGCCTTCATACAGAAAAGAAACAAATAAAAACATCAGGCCCTTTCGCTTGCTTGCTTTAAAAGAGTGATTTAAAATGGTTACATTTCCTTATTTAAAACTACCTCAGTTCCATCACATAAAGTTAAAGCCATGTTTAACTAAAGATTCAAACCGCTAGCTGGCTAAATAATGCATTGTCAAGATCAGAAACCATAGCTTACAAGACACAAGCTTCACAAATAATTCATGTTTCATAATTACAACTCATATATCATTCATTAACCTTTATACGGCACACATAATGAAAAATGCACAGTGTATTAGAATGTGTAAATAACAATTTTCTATTAACCATTTAGAAACGTAGCATAGATGCTTACATAGCAAGTCAGCCGTCCACACGAAACTACGGCAACTACCACTGGGACAAAAAGCGAATCAGTAATACCGTAATCGGTGACCAAATTCAGACCGCTGTGGTATTGAGGTAAATTCTGAACCAAACACCAAATACGCATTTTGTGCCGTTTTGTTTTAGAAAATTTACGTCTTTTGCTAAAGATAACTTTAATACACCATTACAAATCTATCTATTCATTTAATTCTTTACTATGTGTTTCAGTGCACTGGTGTGCCTTTATGTAATTTCGCTCTCAAGAGTTAGTGAACACTAATAACCCGCCAAATGTGTTAATACCAACATTACAGTTTGGCTCCTTTTCTTAAATCTTCTGTATTCCAGAGTACACCTCACCCATACACACAGCTATCAGTCAAGGGGAAAACAGGCTCTAGAAAACCAAATCAGATCAATCAGGCTGTCATTCATTCATCACAAACACCAGGTATATTAATTACACAAGTTTAATCAGTTCACACGTTTAACGTCAACAATTTTGTGTTTCCAATTAACCTGACTGCATGTTTTGGGATTGTGGGAGGAAACCTAAGACCTTCTTTCTGTGAGGTGACGGTGCTTACCACTTAACCAGCTGTACCACCACTAGTGACACACTACATTTGTTATGTTGAAATGAACTTTTTTCAAACGAGGTGTTTATTTAACATTTTACCTGAGAAAATGAGTAAAATCCCAGTGGCCTTTTGAATATATTTTGGATGAATTTGAACGTTATTTGTGAGCTAAAACTTTCTGTCCAATGCTAAGTGTAACCTCACAAAAACTCTTTGGACTCATTCTTAATCTTAATCACAATATATCAGGAAAAATATTTCCAGGAAAATATTTAGAATGCTTATTATGGTCTATGAAAGAGTTAGTGGTACAACAAAAAGAGAGTTTGATTTTCAGTTTCATCATGATTCATCATTATAGATAATGTCAAATTAATTAAGTTTTAAAGACTGAAAAAATATTTCGACAAAGCTTAGATTTGTTGGTGTTAATTAAGATA
>JAYDZF010000003.1:14290612-14305445 GCA_034509105.1 Microcambeva barbata
AATGTAGCATCCTTATATGATGTTAGATACCCATGAGCTGCCAGAACGTATTAGTCTTGGCAAAGACTCATGAAGTCTCTGAATTTCAGTTCTTAAGCGATTAAACAATATTGTTTCTTAATTGATAATTGAATGATGATGGAATCCTGCTGAGCTCCTATCACAATAAAATGCATTTTGACTGATTACCCTAAATACCAGAGAGAAAGACTGATTATTTATAACCAGGACAATGAAAGATATTTTAACCTGATCAAAGTAAAACAGTGTTTGTATTCTAGGAATATACTCAAGTTGGTGACTACATGGTCAAATTCTTCTTGATGATGAACTCGTATGAGAAACATGGCGTTAAAAGCTAAATAAATATATGATGTTTATAAAATCATACTCGACACAGGCAAGCTTCAACATTGTGTACGGACTGTAGCAACTTCAACATTCTGTACTCTAGTGTGAGTGTATATCTCTGAACTGTAATCAGCCTTTTTTCACCTTCGCAATACAACCCGTCTTTGTCCTTTTCTTTCATTTGAGATGGTGCTCATGTACGCTTTTGTCACTATTTGTTTGGACTCCTAAAATTCTCTTTCAGTTGGATGCCTTCCTCTGCAAACTATTCAAAATGCTGCCGCTATGGTTCTTAAATTCACCTGAAATTTGACACCATCACCCCGTCCTTGAAAAACTTCACTGGCTTCGCAAACATATCAAATATAAAGTCCTGGTCATCACTTCAAACACCCTTCATAGTCATGCACCTGGATATCTCCCTCACATGTCACACACCTATACACAGACTGAGATCATCAGACACTAATTTTCTGTCTACACCCAGGTTTAGGTTGTCCACCATGGGCGGCAGATGTTCTAGTCTTGCCGTCCCAGCACTCTCTGCCCTTGACTATCCGCTCTATTTCTTCTCTTTTGGAATTCAAGGCATCTTTTAAAATGTATCTCTTTCACAACACTTTCTTCTTCATGATCTTCCTATCAAACCTTTTTCCCACACTATATGATGTATTATCTGTTTATTGTTGTCTGTTACTGTTCAAGCGTCCTTGAGTTTGTGAAAGGCACTATATAAATCCAACTTATTATTATTATTGTAATGACAAAGCAATGAATAACATTTACAGTAAAGTAAGAACACATGTGAAACGTCTTGCTTGTTCAGTTATGTTAGCATTTACAGAGCATCTCTCAAACCTGATCTATAAAGTAACCTAGTTATCCGTATAATTTGGTTAAGCTCTGGTGACCATAAGGCCAGAGTATAATATAATTGTAATTACTTTCATGCTTCCATCTTTTAGTAGAACCCTTATCCCATGGGAGAGCTGTAAGAAGCTACGCCATCAGAACCAAATGTTACATCATATTGAATAGAATTCTTGTGTGGGAGAATCTGTACTTGCAGTGATTCCCCACTTAAGTCACATTCTCTCAGATCTTAATTGTATAGTGGTATGTTTTGCCAAAATAACAACCTTGAAATGCAAACTGAATATTACAGGGTTTTTGTTACTGCCGGAGAATGATCTCTTGCTGAGCTGGAGTTAAGTATTGCTGCTGAATCGTCCGTGTGGGCGAAGTGAGAGAAACGGCAGAGCGAGAGCAGCTCAGCGGTACATAGCAGTGAAGTGGGGGTGGTAGTCATATCCAGGATTGTTGTGTGCAGTGTGTTTGTTGTAGAGGTTTAAAATGCCTCCTTCATGCTGTTCTTCTCACTAGGCAACCCGGCCCCCGCTCTTTTTCTCTTATTTTTTTACTTTCTATCTCTGCACAGATTATCTTTCTCTCTCTCCTCGCTGGTCCTGGACTTTCATCTGTGATCCCCTTTCAATCTCTTTCAAATGCTCCTTCTCAAACTCATCCTTTTGTAATTGTTAGTCACATATATCACTTTCAAGTGAACAATTATGGGTAAAATGCTAAAACATAGTCAAGGCTGGTCAAAGTTTTTTAAAGCCCCTCATCCCCCATGTCCCTCTTCCTTACTGTTCTTTGTTTCGTCATCTGGCGCTCTTCATTCTGTCCCATCCCCCGGTTGGATTTTCAGCACCATGAGTCACCTGCATTGTGTTTTAGATTTAGAACAGAGAAGCTGATCATTGGGTTAACTGAAAACTTACAATACTCACTTGTTCAAGAGGCTATTTAGGATATGATGTCCTTTAAACAAAGGATGAGCTCAATTACAACAATCTTTAAATAACTCATACCATAGATTGCAAAACCTATTTTAGGATGAACTAATGACCTCTTCCATGGCAGGTGTCGGGCCTTTTGACCGGACAAAGTAATGCAACCTTTGGCAATGGAAAATTGTGACTACTAATTAGTCCTATTTAGTAATACAGATCAAAATACAGCAGAAAGAAATTATCTCAGGAATAGATAAAAGTGTAGATAGTCTACAGGAAAGATTAACATGTGCTATATTTTCAGTTTAGACTGTTATATTTTAAAATAATAGATAGTAATCACTATTTTTAATAATGTTTTGTCTCGTTTGGCTGCATAGTTTATCAGTGTTGTAGGCAAAAGATTTTATATTCTGATTGCATCTTTATTTTATTTATTTAACATTTAATTATCTCTTCCAAGGATAATGATATGAGATTAGTTGGTAGTGAAATTAGTTTGGTTTTGGTCAATTTAAGAAATATTTATTTAATTTATTAGATAATAAACAAAATTCTCTTTAAGTCACTGTTATCCTAAAGAGCATTTTTGTTGTTAATTGTCTACTGTCCTTGAGTACAGAGACCCACCAGCTGTGCAAATGTATTGTGCAAAGCTTTATTTGATCGTACTCTATGTAAACACAGTACATTTGATTGTGCCACATAATTACTCTTCGTGTCCTGCTTTAACACCTGCTGACATACATTATTTCATATGTCCTTTCTTTTCAGATTCCCTCTCCAGCGGACTCATTAATGCCAGGTCGAGGTGCAGAGGGCATTAACTCCCGCTGGTCTACTCTTTCATGGGATATTCCGTCAGACCTGGTGTCTCCTCCTACTCCAGAACCTGGTTGCACTCTTTCACTTGACTGTGACTCTAGACCTAGCTCAGGTACTTATACATTTTCATTTAGCTCTCAGATAGAACTCTCTGAGTTTCTTTCATTATATGTGGATGCCATATAATTTTTATTGATACCATGTGAATGTACAGGTGAAGCAGGTTCTTTCAAGTCATTTTTCTTTGAGGGTTTATGGGTGGACTTTGTATATGTGCTGTGCTATTATGCCTTATTTACTTACTGCTGTACCTATTGCAAGATAATTCAGCAAGCTTTTACCATTTAAAAATGGGCTTCAGTCACCAATGTGTTGAAAAAACCTCACCAGAACCCCATTGGGGTACGAAAAATTCAAAATAATTATTTACAAAATAAAAACGACACTATCAAGTCACATTATTACTTTTGCAGGCTGCATGGCATAGCTCCTGAAAAAAGTCATGAGTCCAATTTGGGTATGAATCCATTGTTTCTGATCATATATACACACCATATACACCCTATATACAATACAATATGTCACAGCAATAAATGTCTGACATTGCCTAAATTGAACAATTTAACATCTGGGGGACTGTCTTGATTGTCTTGTTCACTCTATGTGTCCTCCCCCACACCCACTCCAGCAGCTCTTGGATGCACTGCAGTCAGCATTGCTAACCTGGATTCAAAATGTGTTAATAAGGGAGAGTTTATCCTAAGTTTATTGCGGGTTTTTAACTCACAATTTAGATAAAGCGATGTTTATTGTGTATTTTAAATGAGGCCATAACTTGCCTTTGGAAATTAAATGGGGCTACCAATAGTCCAATGGTCCTGCCCAGTTGCACTACATTGGCTTTTTACTGTACCTTATTTTGCAACAGCAAGAACTGATCTCTGGAATAGATAAAAGTGTAGATAGTCTACAGGAAGGAAAGATTAACTTGTGCTATATTTTAAATTTTTTTACTCGACCTTATTTTGCGCCTTAACAACTTTAGCATAGTCATTGTGTACTTTCCACTTCAGAGTAATACTTACTTCCATGTACATTTAACTGCTGTGCACAGCCCTTGACAAACATTAACACTGACCTTTTTGCTTATATTTATATCCGCTGTCACCCATGAGTCTAGTCTTTTGTTCAGTCTAAGTTCCTGCGACCCTCCCCCAGTTTTACTTCTGTTTTTGTCCAGGCTTCTACTCTGTCAGCGGGAGCTCACTTTCAGACTCCTGTTACTCTGTGGCCAGCGAGGCAGCCCCTGGGGGGCCGCTAAAAATGGGGGGGCCATGCAGGCCACACTCATTGGACCACAGTATCACCCAGTGGAGAGAAGATGAACAACAGCGTGTCAAAGATTCAGGAGGAACAGTACGAAAAGGAGACAGGAGACCTGCGTCTACTGGTATATTAAGTATTTAGTGTTTTTGTGAAGTTTGTTTTTTGCCCTGTAATTGTCGTATAACATGGTGACATTGATCTTCTTTTAACAGGTGAACTAGAGGTGCACAGACTCATTTTTCTGACTGGACTTTGCTCTAGTCTGGGATCAGTACAGAAAGAGGGTGTATTCTTTACCTCCACCACCAACCACCAGCTGCAACTCGACCCCAAATTTTGCTCTGACCTTGTTTCAAGAAAGACAAAAGAGGTGTACCCTTATCCTAGCCCACTCCATGCAGTGGCTTTGCAAAGTCCACTGTTCACTTCTTGCCAAAACACTTCCCCCACGCACCGATCCTCTAGCCCAGAGGGGGACCAACCTGGGGAACCAGAGCCTGAACATCTTCCTGTAAGGACCCAGCCTCCTTTGTCCACACCCGTCACGCAGCTGGAGCTGTACATAACCAGATTAGCCCAAAGGTACCACAGCAGGTTGGCTGCTGAGACTTTTAGTCGAACCTCTCAAAGGGCTTCTGTGGGGTCGAGCTTTGAAGGAGTCCATCCAAGAAGTTCTTCCTCGTCTAGCTTGACCAGCTTGACTCCATCTAAGTCTTTACTGGGAAATTCTGCTAGAGTGAATCTTGGCAGCATTGGTAAGAAAGCCAGCCGGAACTCAATTAACCTTGGGAACTTACCATCTGCCACTGGGGAGGATTTCAACATTAGTTTTCACCTTAACTTGAACTTAAATCTTAATCAAGCTTTAAATAAAACACTGAGTTTTGATTCTAGGAATGTCAGTGAGCATGTTTCAGGTTCATGTGGGCAACTTGGTGCAAACTTCATGACTCCAACTGCCTCTCCAGCATCATCTTCAAACACAGTCACCAGCACTCCGAACTGGAGGAGCAGACCTCGCATATCAACCTGTCCATCTGCTGTCAGTAACCGTGGGTCATTGGAAATCACTGGAAAGAGCTTCGGTGCGCCTAACTTCTCAAAGTCTCTTGACTGGAGTGGTCCCCCCCAAGAGGAGGCAGAAGATTGCCCCTTTTCCAAAGCCACAGAAAGTCCAGATAAACTCAGTGAAGATTCAGCAGTGGTATGCGAAATCTCACGTGTGTCTGGGTTGCCCAAGTCAGTGGTGGTGGGACTCATGGAAGAAGGTGTTGAGCTGGATCCAGAGTGCTTTCAAAATGAAAGAGAAAGGAATGAAGAGTCTGCATCTCCATATAACACTCCAACACCTCGCTCTTCTCGCTCCTCGCTTCAAACAATGTATGAAGCAGAACGGTCCAATTTTTACTCAAGTTCATCATCAAACCTCTGGTCAGGAAGTGGAATGATAGAACCGGACCATATTTCTCAGCAACGACGCTTACAGGTCAACCATTCAGACTGCCATTTGATACATCCCAAGCATTTAAACAATTATCGTCCCGACAACATGGCTCCTCCTTCTCATGCTTCTCCTATCCTGCCATTACCTCACACTTATTCAGATACTGCTTCCTCCCCTGTTTCTTCCTCCCGGGCAAGAGTGCACTCCCCACCTCATTTCCTCTCAAATTCACTGCTCACTCCAACCCAGCTGTCTGTGTTTCGACGGGACTCTCCTTCCCAGTGTTCCCTTCCACACATCCATCCATGCAACTCTCCTCTGACAGGCCCCATGAGGCCTCGAGGGGGTTCCCTCAGGCAGGATGCTGGAGGTACCACAGGGTGGAAGTCTCAGGAGAGAGTCTGGAGGAAAAGTGTAGATGGCGAGAGGCTCTATCAAGGTAAGCATGTCTCCAGAGAGCTAGTACGAGCATCAACAGTTAGCAGTTACTCAGGTAGAGATTACAGCAGTTGCTGGGAGGAAGAAGTAAATTATCAAAGTCCAAAAAAAGGCACCAAGTTCTGGAAAGGGTTTGAGTCTAGGCACTGGGGGAGAGATGAGGAGTTTGATGAACGAACTGAAGACGTTGGTCGAAGGCATGCCTCACTAAAAGAGACTCATTTAAGTAAGGTGCAGGAACGAAAAGAGATGAGAAAAAAGGGGTCACACTTGGACAGCCGTGGCTCCAGTCACCGCATGTCAAGGAGAGCATTATTCCGGAGTGAATCTCAGGGATTCCTGGAATCCCATCCCCAAAAACGGGAAACCTGTCTCCAGAACAGCCACTGGGTCTCCTCCTTGGAGATCGGCAGAGAAGGACAAGGCACCAACCGGAGACGAAATCTAGTCAGGAAAGAGGACAACCATCATTCTTCCACAGCTAGTTTGTTTCATCTCTCCCGCTCACAGAGTCTAGATGGGAGCACCCACTCCATCTCGCCTCTTTCTTCACCTTCCCTCTCTCCATCTCCACCTCCATCCGCCCCTTTAACTCGTTCCAGATCGTTCCGTGATCTTGGAAGGAAGATTTTTGGTTCAATGAGATCGCTCAGTTTCAGTAAGAGCCAGAAATCGAAAAAGAAAGACTAGTAAAACCTATTTTGTACAGCATATTTTTTGCTCAGACACAGATTAAAGGGTGTAAGATACTACTGGGGTGGGGAGGGAAGTGCTAGTACTGCCAAGTTACAAATCATTTAACATTTCCAGAGGTTTTAAAATGCTCTACTAAAATGTCTGTGCCTCTGCATGCAACTCTGCTGTGTTTCTGTGCATTATTACATTATTATATTTAATGTGTACTAGTGTACTCATGTTATTTAGCCTATATATATATATATAGGCAGTACACGCAGTATTGTGTGCATACTGTAACTGTCGAAGGACTTGTAGTTGTATACACACACAGATCAAAATCATAAAATATAGTATGTTGTGTAATATGACGTGTGCTCAGGACTTATTAAGTAATAAGAAATATTGTTAAATAATGGCAGTATTAATAAAATACTTCAAACCATCACGGTCTGTTGGTTTCATTGTGGATTTCGAGGATGTCATTATACAACCACTGGGAAACAAGGAATCACCATGGTTGGGAGAAGTTTGTTTTTCCACTTTGTAGCACAATGGGCAAAGTGGGAAAACTTACAGTTCAAGCTTGATTAGTACAGGCCATTCCAAACTGTGGGCAAGACTCCACACAATAGAAATGCTATTAATACATCAGATACTGACTATGACTTTATCTGTTAAAAATACTTTCAAGAAACTCTGAATCAAGATCACACACACACACACTTCAATTGGCGCAAGGCACAAAGTAACACCCTTTATGGGGCGCCAGTCTATTTCAAGTACCTACATGATAATTTGGTGTCTCCAATTATGTCTTTGGACTGTGGGGAAAAAATCAGTACCTGGAGGAAACCCCTCTGGGGAAAACATACAAACTCTGAACAGAATGGCCCTAGATCGAACCCAGAACCGTGCCGCTCAGTTTGAAAGGTTTGAGTAAGATCTGAACAGAACTTGATTCTGTTGGGTTTCTTTCCTGTAAAAATGTTTACAGTTGTTGCTCTGTGGCAAGCTGCATTATTATCCGGCCAGGCCCAAGTGCTTGCCTTGTTATGAACTGTTGAGTTATTTGTGTAGTGCAATAATGCAAAATTCCCTGTTCAGCAAGCCAAAGTTTACAGTGACAAGAAAAAACTTGGCGGAAGAAACCTTGATAGAAACTGGACTGGGACCCACCCTCCTTGGGTGGTTTGGATTATTTAACCGACACACATCTCTTTTCACACATTTCTTAATTAAAACTTACAATTCACATTTGTGAGCAGGGGGTTCATATTATAGTTCCAATGTTATTTCATCTTTCAATCTTTTATGAATAGATAAAAGAACTGATAAATCATGTGTAACGAACAACCAGTCCTGTCATAAACGGTCACAGACATTTTTCATCCAGCTTATATAACTTTGAATCATGGCAAGAAGCTCACAGACATCAAAAGAACCTGGACCACTCCACCTAGGAATCGAACCCAGGATCTTTTAGCTGAGATGCGAGAGTGCTATTCGCAGAACCCTTTGGATATAATAAAAAGCACACAAGAATCTCACTAAGACTATTAGGAGGTATGCATTTTTCTATCTTGCTCATTTCATGTTATCTGCAAATGGGAGTGCTTTAGTCCCAGAAATATTTGAATCATTCAGATGAAATCAGAAATGTTTATTATACAAGAATGCTGAAAAATGACAAAAAACAATTTCCAACCGATTCTGTTGACGCTTCAGTGGATTAATAAGGGTTTTGGTTTTCAAACTTTCAGGTCACAACAGTCCTGACGAGAGACAATCAATTCTTACTTGGGCATAACTTTCATGCTTGTCATATAATATCTCAATATTGTTCTGGTAAGCATCAAACCTGAACCTTCAGCTGGTTTGGATCTTTAAAGCAATTCACACATTATTTTAACCCATAGCTTCTTCTTCCTGCTTTTGTTTACTGAACATGCCTTTGTAGAGGGCTTTCTCTTTTTGGAAGTCTTTGCTGAGCCGCTCCTCCACTCGCTGCAGCTGTTTCTTCACGTTAGCATCTAAAAAACGATATTGTACTTTAAGCAGATGTTGCAATTAATTATTATGTTCTTACATTGCTAGAGTCAAAATTTATCTTTTGAAAAAGAGCAAAATCAAATGGCATCACAATTATCTTCACCAATCCAACTATAATAAACTTCTTGGTGGATTTTTAATGACCAAATATGCAGATGTTTTTAAACATCTGTAGATTTCACTCCCTGGTTGTCCACATTGCTGCCCTGCTCCATTCGTTACGCTGTCGCCTGTGTGAAATTGCAAGGAAAACTAAACAAACTCTCCAGTTTCCTAGCAACATCTGCTCTGCAGTTTACTCAGAACAAAGTTCCAAACATCTACCAGTCTACAGAAACCAGAAGAAGCCTAGCATTAGGGTGGCAACCACAGAGGTTGTATAAGAACTGGAGAAAGTGGTATTGTTCCAAACATACATTTGAGCCAAATGACATGTGCCTGGGTGGTAAACTAATCTAATAGGATAAGAGATCAGGTCTGAATCCCAGTCAGTAGGAGATGATGTGTGACTGTCTAAGCCCACCTCGGTCAGTGTGGGGGTAGGATAAGCAGCATGGTGAAATGGTGAGTTGGGGATGGGGTGGTTCTACTGACTGTGAACGATAAATTGTTTTTTTCACAATTTACTACCTCCTCAAAACAAACATGACTGATCACTTGTAAAACAAATTGTCTCAGTATTTGATGCACTATAGCCACTATGGCTTGCTGGTGACACCCGACCTGTTAAAGCATACCCTTCTAATTTCTGGAGTGGCATACATACAATAATGGTCTTTTTAACAACAGGATATTTGAATTTGTTTAATGCATGTTAACTGAGATTTTTTAAAGATTTTTTTTTTCGAAAACTGTGACATGCAGTGAATTTCGATAATATATTCATGTACTTTGTTTTTGGTCTTTCATATACAGTTTCACTTGTTTTTTTTTCAGTCTTATTTCTTCTTTAAATAAAAAAACAGGACATTTTCTGGTGGTTTGTTAGTAAATGTTACTTTCATAGCATACTTCACTTATGTATTCATTTTGACGTATTTGTTTGATATTATATCAAAACATGAATCTTCAGCTACTCGTCTATCTTTTTACATTCCGCCAACTTTGTGTTGCAAGCTTGCTTTTACCGTTAGGTTTCCCTCTGCTGGCCTGCAGGAGGTATTGACGAGCCGCCTCAGCATCACCCAGCTCCAGTGTTGCCACTCCAGCTCTGTAGAGAGCTTTAACATCTCCAGGCCTCCACTGCAGAACCTTTAAACTGTACTCCTGAACACGGGCATAGTCCACGACCTCACGCTGTAGTAGACACGCTGCTCAAAATATACATACAGAGTGGAACACAGTTTACATCAACAGACTGGGAGTAATTGCAAATTGATTAACTAAAGGCATTAAAAATGTATCATCTGTGCTGCGATTTCAAATTTGAAACACTCCAAGAAACTAATTAGCCTATAACTACACCATTTTTGCTATACTTCCCACCTCGCCCAAATTAAATTCACATTTCCTTAAAATTTGGGACATTTTGTAAAAAGGAATAAACAAGAATCTGTGATATTGATCATTCTAATACTTCTATTATGTCAAAAACATTTGAGCAAATGTGATTGGGTAATATTTGTATGTAAATATTATATTTACAATTGAATCAAAATACCAAACGGGTACAAAATGTATTTTGTATTAACTATTATTTTACCAGATGTTGTAAAAAAGTTGTAATCTGCAAGGCATAACTCCACAATTATAATAATCTATCTTTTTAATAATGTATTTGGTTAATTAGGAGTAATGCCATGTTTTACAATTTAAATTGTACAAAATTTTATATAAAATCATGAAACCCTCAAGTGACACAAAAATCATCAGTACTACCATATCAATGGTTGAGATCAGATTACCTAAAAACCTTACCTGCCAAGTTGTTGTAGCAGTCAATCTGCATGCTCTTGACTTGTTCCCCTTGCTCCGCAGTGAGGACAATCGCCTTGGGTCCAAACCCTTTTATATTTGACATGACACTAGAGTCCAGGCTACGAAGCATGAGCAGGGCACGGTGATAACGTCCAATGGCAGCACGTACATTCTTCTCCTTATAAAACGAGTTGCCTTCTGTTTTGAAGCGTGTGGCCTCTGCCAGCTGAGAGTCCACTAGTGAGCCTGTGCCTCCAGTAGCACCAATGCATGACGCTGCACCATGTTCAGTCTCTGGAGTGACTTGATAAGAATCTTCCTACCAAACACAAAGGGCAGTCACACAAAACTCAATATCATAAAAATACATTTGTCTACTTTTCTGGCTAGCTACCGTGCACAGAAAAACCTTAATTTTTAAATTCTGTTGGTATGAGGTAGTAGAGACAAGATACCATCTGACATCCAATAAAGGTCAAGCCAAATATATATTTTACACATGACAAAATGTTTGCCACTGAGAGTAAGTTAGCCCCTTTTTGAGATATAGCAGCTTGCACTTGCTTTCCACAAACTTTTGGAGTGTGTCTGTGGGATCTGAAATATCAACAATCACAGTCTCTGTTTTAGTGCATCCCAGCAGGTTTGAGATCAGGGCACTGTGGGCTGGTCAATTTTTCACCCAACCATGGCTTGCCATGCTTGCAAAGAAATAGGCTTCTTCAATTTGTTCCCACAAGAAAATCTATGCTTGCACATTACGATTTTCCTTTACCGTAATTAAGAAGTCAGCGAACAGCAAACAGTTGGGAAAAGAAAGTCAGGCATTTTTGTTTCATTTTTATAATAATACTAAGCATAATAATGTAGGTGCTTAATTTCAACACAGATCCATGGTCTGTTTAATGAACAAGCTACATGGTTGAAATGCACACTCCAAATTATGAATGGGTGCACAAATGTCCTTCAGTGAAAACATTAAGTGATAAGAAATGTGGTGGGAATAGCGCTTGTCTTGGGGAAACTGGGCACAAGTAACAATCCATCTGGACTGCATACCTTCGAGGCCTAATTAAAACATTTCCTGTACCATGCAACCTCCGAGCCACTAGTCTTGCTCGACTTGATCTTTCACCCAGGGAAGGATCGAGGAAGACAAGCGTTCTAGACTCTTCTCAGTACTTGCGCCTAAGAGACGGAATGAGCTTTTATAGTCTTTCTTTACTTGACACTTTCAGCAGATTTGCATTTTAAATTGTTTTCTACTGAATGTAGATCAGTAAGAAACGTATCACAGTATCACTTGCTCATTTATCCATCGCATGCACCACGAGGTTGTTTAAGTGTATCTAACGGTATTTGCTTTAGCTAAAGAGCTGAAAGTCGGTACCCTATAAAACTATACAGAAACGTCGTGAATCTGTTCTCCGAAGACAACGATCAAACCCAGGACCCTGAACCTGTGTGTCAGCAACATCACCACCAAAAGCAAAAATTATCTTCTTGTTCCACCAACGTCGTGCTAAAACCTTCACGTTTAACGACGTTTTCCATTTCTACCAATAAAGCCAGAAAATGTCAAAATGTATAAATCTATCGTTAAAAATTCGCAATACTTTTATTCCCAGATACAACCGTATAAATAAAAGCTAAAGAAAACTACAATGCACATACGACTCAGATTCAAACTTCTGTACTAACTAGTATATCAAGATACTTCATCACCCATTATGTCGTTGGTATTAATACATACTAGTTAGTATTGTAGTGTGCATTAGTGTGGTGAATTTGTTTTAAATGGGATGACAAAGCCACCTCCCACTCAAGTTCAGTATACCACATCAACAAAACACAACGCTGCAAATCACTTATATAAACCACGGTTTACCTTTTCATCCATTGGTGTAGCATTAAAGTATAATTAATGCATCAAACCAATCCAGCTTTAATATATAACAGATCGCTGAAATATGTTTTCTTCCTCGCTTTTGGTGTGTACCGTTTTTGTACCGCTGCTGGAATACACAGCGCTCTCTAGCGACAATCAACAACCAGATGATAAGAGATTTTAAAGGTTCTTATTTTGTTCCAATAACTGACTATATCTTCATGCTGAGAAGAGCTCACATGAACTCTAGAAAAATGTAAATGTGATTTGACCCTTTTTGTGACATAAAGTAAGTTTTTATTATTTGTTTTTAACAAAATTACTCATATTTATTTCTAGGCAAAAACAAAACTGACTTAATAAAGAAACTTGTATATTTATCAACCCTGACCTTACGAGCCGTGTACTAATCAATGAAAATGCAAACCCAATGGCATCTATTTTGAATCCTCCTGAAGCACATGTGTTTTAGAAACATTTATTGGTAAGTAAAGATGTGTTTTCAATGATTCTATAAAATGTGTATTCATATATATATTTGAGAAAATAGAAAAAAAACTACATGTTGCTCTGAGGCAACACTGTACCTTAATAAAATCACTTGAGGCCATGCAGAGTATAATGAGTCAGGATAATACTGGGCAGTGATGGCTTAGTGATAATGGGTTGGTAATCCAAAGGTCTCTGGTTCAAGCCTCATCACTGCCAAGTTGTCACAGATGGGCCCCTGAGCAAGGCCCTTACCTCTCAATTGCTCGAAATTGTCTGCTAAAACGCGTCTGCTAAATGCTGAAAAAGTTTACATTTGTAAGGAAAACAGTTTAAATTATGAATTAAATTTGGCATGAATAAGATTTGTAAATGCATTTACAAGAATATGTAATTCACATACTATTAATGTGGATATTTTAATGCAAGAGATGAGCCCATAAGCTGAAAAGGTATACAGCACAGGTGGCATGAAATCTCTTAGTTTAAATGTTTGGTTAAAGAAATGCATGTTTTTCTGTTGATAACAGCAAATGGTATGTTTTTTTCCGTTATGGTATAATAAAAAAAAAAACCCGACACAAATAGTTTACCCATTGCGATCAGCATGCCTACCATAAAGGGTTAAGCGGCTCTCAACGTTATAATGTTCGCTTAATAGCGTTTAATATAATATTTTTTTGTATTTTAATAATCGTATTATTGCTTTAACCAGACTGGACTGAAGTTTGGTGTTCGTTTTTTTAATAGAGAAATGGTGGAATATCCCGCTTCGCATTTATTATTTGAAAGAATCTTCCAGAAAGACGAACGTGAAGGTTTGAACGAGTAAGCAGCATCGATCACGTGACAAATGTGAACATTTCAAAAGACTTCTTGTTACCTATGTAGGCTTCCTACATAAGGTTCAAAGTACTGATCTTTGCCACCCTAACTAGTGCACTATGTATCTGTGTAGAACAATATTTAACGAATGAGCTACGTGCCAAACACCGCCCTAGAGGGGAGGGGCCCTGACATAAATAACTGCTGGGTGTGAGAGATAACGGGGCACGACCCACGTTTAAACCCCTTTAGTAAACACAAATTAAACGCGAACGGCAGCGTGTGTGGCTGACACGGTCCTCCGCCCGATCGTTTGCATACAACAACTTTCTTCGAACGAGGTAAAATGATGGAACTGGATCGGCGTTTGTTGGTAGCGCACTGTGTTGCCCACGCCCTGTCCGTTATCGCGGGGCTGATGGTTGTGGTACCGCTGGCACTCAACGGCTCGGCGTTTAAAGGAAGGTGTGCGCTGTTTAGTCAGGGCTTCTGGAGGGCAGAGAACGGTAGTGGGAGTGGTACCCAACCGGGAGCAGTTGAGCATTTAGTGATGCAGCAGTGGGGTCCTCCCGCCGCATGTCAGTTCGCAACGTTTGTCGGTGTATTTACTGTACTGTACGGTGCTACACAGAGCTGGAGGAGTTTATTCTACCTGCACCGCCGACACGACGAGTGAGTCAATTACATCACTTATAATGAACTGTAGTGGGTAACTAATACGCCACATTAATCCCAGGAAAATGTCCAATGTCATAGCAAAACTGACTTGTTTAAAGTCAAGATGTTTGGCTACTTATGGTACTATGT
>JAYDZF010000003.1:14583595-14594901 GCA_034509105.1 Microcambeva barbata
ATGTGCTTGTGGGAATATGTCCCCACATCATTTGAAGTCAGACGCTGACACTGGACAAAATAAGACTTGTTTGCAGTTCATGAACCAAATAAAGGAACTAATTTAACTCTGTTCTAGTGCATTTAAAATTCAACAGCCTACAAGGCAGTGGTCAATAAGAACAAATGGACACCAACTGTTGACAGTTTAGCTGAAGAGCTTATGAGAAAACACATCTGTTGAACAGATAAAACTCAATGTGTATGCATTAAGTTACACTAAGCAACGTAAGGCACGTGCATGTGATCAAATCCTTCACACAATTTTCTGTTTGCATTAGCTATCAAGACATGGAATCGAGCAAGCTGTTCTCCAAAGGCCTGCACAAATGTCCCCATTTGACAACTGAAAGAAATATGAAGTATGTGTAGTAATACTAGATTAAAACATAATATTTTATACTTTTGGTGACTTTATAACACAGTAATTATTCATTACACAATTTCATCAGTTCACACGTTTATGTAAATTTAGTATCTCCAGAGACATGGGGAGAATATGCAAACTCCACACAGGAAGGGCCCAGACTGCCCCATCTGTAAATCAATCCCAGGACCTTCTTGCTGTGAAGTGACAGTGCTACTCACTTTACCACCCAGTAGTATTACATAAAACTCCTTTATCCTAGTTCAATTGCTTGAAAAAGGAACTGCTAACTGTTCACTGTAAGCTTTAAATGACTATACCATCTATAAAAAGTTAAGACATGGGGGGGGGGGGGTGTTGGGGTTAGTTTCAATTCAGGTTGCACTGTTTAAGCGTCCTGCTATATTAAAGGACCCATCTTCACATTCAGCCGTTAATGCAGCTAAAAAACAAAAAAAAGCTTCCCAAAAAACAAGCTGGTATATGCAAAGAAAGAAGTTTGTGGTATAGTACTGTACATATACTGTATGTGTGTAATGACAAAGGCTATTCTATCTATCTATTCTTTATAATTTTTTTTGGTAATTAAACATGCCCCATTATAAATCGAACATCATTGCTTTTCCTGAAAAATGAAAATTAGAGGAAAATGAAACATTTCATAAAAAGCAAGGGAACTGGTTACAAATGAGATTATCTTCATTGGGAATAATTGAAGGATCCATGGGTGTCGCCACCATTAAATCTGAAGGTCCCCTTCCCATTTAATAATTATACATTTGGACCCCCGCCCTTTCATTTAATATAAAATATTAGTTGTTTCTAATTGCTTCGCAAAGGAATCCATTCCACTTGTTCGAGAATAATACATCACTTATTATTTCTTAATATTCCCTCAAAATATCCACCCCCAAAACAACAGACATGCTGATGGATATATGGAGTATTTGAATGCTGACTTGTTAAACCTGTGTCTAAAATACTAATTAATTGAGGTCACTTTTTGTAGGTTTAAATTAGGTATTTAACAACCTGTTAAAATACACCAGTCAACAATGAAGATAAAACCTGCTTATGCTGCCACCCAATGGAACCTGTATGTACTTACTTACAGCAACTACACAAGACCAGTCTACAACAGACTTCAAACTGAAAAAAGACAGCTATTTACACAGGAGCTATTGTCCACAAAACGCCCGAACTGCCCATAAAACAGGTAATATTAGGAGAAATGTTTGCTCGTAGCCAAACTCCAAAATATTTCCAACACAACAAGAGCCAATTACTGTATTTTCTTCATAAAGTGGAACACATCTTAAAATACGACACTAAACAGCTCTAGATGACAGAATATATGTCTTATATGAATTATATAAACTAGTATAAAACACTTGATTTATTTCTTGATAATTAAAATATCTCCTGTAAACATTGGCTGGAAAAACAGCTGGAAGACCTGTGGTCAAATATTTTGAAGGGAGACAGAACCCATTAAACAAAGAACAAATATCTAATCCATGCAGAGAAAAAAACAAGCCAAGCACACAATCATTTTAACAGCATTTAATCATAAGTAGTATATCAAGTACATCACCATTCACATGTATCCATCCTTTCTGTGAAAATGTGCTTTGGTATTAAACAGATCACGATTAAAACTCTGAACGATGGTGTTTCATATTCGGTCCATATGCATAAGAAATACATGTTCATTAGTAAACAACTATTTAGTAAAATATATGGAAAGTAGAGCACAGAACTGAGCTGCCATGCCTGGTGTTGGCTGGAAATAATGCTTCTGTGTATTTTAATGTGAAACTAGTGCTCAAACACGAACAAAAGCAGCTGCAAAAATATCAGTATCTGGCGCTTTGTGGTACAAAAGGGTAAAAACACCCAAAAAGAATCCCTGAGGTTTCCTGAGAATCAAGTCCAAATGTTGTCACAGTTTGTTTCAAGTCCATCAGAAAGTGAATTTCTGCATATTTAAGTGGTTCAGAGGTGGTATACAGCTTCACAGATAACACTAGTGTAAACGGGGGAGAAGGGAAATGAACCAGAACAGCATTGGTTATGGTCTGTATACAAACAGTCCATGAGAAACCCAATAAACAGATTTGCAAGGGTTGTGACCCTGATTTCTTCCTCATTTACTTGCATGGTCATACTATAGATATGTAATAACACTCGACACGATGACCAAAATGCTTGGATGTACATAATCATTACATGGACAAGTGTGTTTGGACACCCCTTCTCGTTTTTAAATTCAACAGTATGTGCTTGTAACTGTATCTTGTTCCGTCATGACTATAACCCTGTACACAAAGCAAGTCCTACTGAACAGCTTTGGAATGAACTGGAACATCAATTGAGGCTTTCTTGGCCAAGATCCGTGCCCAGCTGTGCAAATGCTTATCGACAGTATGGGCACAAGTTCTCACAGACATGCTAAATTCTGAGAAAAGTAACTTTTTTTCTTGAAATGGGATGTCCAACAAGCTCATCATCAGGCGTCATAGAATATGTGGGCATTTTAAAACATGGCAAGTGGGTTAATACCCTGAAAAGATGAGGTAGATGAGAAGTAACAGCACAACGTTTTTGGAATGGGAAGTAAAATAAGAAGACATTCAAAATATAATATTCAAAGTATTATCACAAAAGATCATACATTTAGCACGCCCCCTCAGTGTTTGGACTGCCGTCACACAGGAGCA
Organism: Microcambeva barbata; assembly: GCA_034509105.1. Taxonomy (NCBI): domain Eukaryota; kingdom Metazoa; phylum Chordata; class Actinopteri; order Siluriformes; family Trichomycteridae; genus Microcambeva; species Microcambeva barbata. Next base: position 14,586,721 of record JAYDZF010000003.1, read on the forward strand.
TCCAAGGATTTGGGACTATTCATGCTTTAACTACCAAAACCCTGGAATCAATAAACAACCAAGCAATTTCTCAACATACTCAAAAGATATTTACATCACCACCTCTAGTCCTTTTGGTCTCATATAATCAATAAACGTATAAAGGTAAAATATTTAAGCTTAAGAAAACTCTAAAGGAAACGAAAGCATCATACACTGAATGAATCTAGTGGTGGGGTAATGAAGAAGAGAGGAGAGCTAACGAAGACGTACGCATGTGATCACATAAATTAGACTTACACTTAAATACGTATATTGTAAGAATATAGATTTGGTTATAGTAATACAGTATTTCTTAATCTTTCAACATTCATTACTTCTTTGGAACTGTACATTAAACATGCCTTAATGCTCCTGATCAGGTAATGACCTTTATCCCACACCTTCCTTATCATAAGACCCATCCTCACTCAACAGAACTTTTCGTTTGAAGCGAGCATCGCGTGTTTCTCAAATCACTGAAGGTTCAAAGAATGTGAATCAATGAACGGAGCAAATAATAAAACGATAACGGTTTCTTCAGAGGACTAGTTTCATACAGCATAGATGAGCATAATCTCAAAGGGCATTTGAGGATTTGGGAAATTAAAGCTGAGGTAGCAATGTCTGCACAGGTATTCAAGTAAACAAAAATCGTTTGATCCAGATAAAGCGCAACAATCAATAAGAAGTTTGCATTGTAACTAAGCAAGAACATTCACACACAATAGCAGGTACCAATCATTGTTCCACAGTAAAATTCAGATCACAGCTGGCTGTCAAAAGATGAGGTAATAATGTTTTCAGAGTAGTAAACTTGAAACATTTATCCTGATATGAAGGGAATACTCCATCGCTTTTAACCCTATTGTTCACCTAGTCCAAAACAAATTGAATGCATGATATACCTCCTTCCCAGACAAACAATTCTTGGTTGGATCTTTACATTAAAACCTTTGTATCAACCTTGTGAAATTAACTTTAAACAGCAGAGGGCATCGGGACCATCCACCTTGTCTGGTTGATATCACCGCAAAGGTTGCCGGGTTCATATTCTACCCAATATAAATAATTAAAACATAATCACAGATACAGTACTATTAAATAGAAATAAAATGTTATAATTAAGTTCAATTTCATTTAGCGTTAATAAAAAACCAACACCAGTACGAATCTGATACTTTAACTCTGAATCCAGCCAGATATGCCAAACATCCAGTGACCTTGAAGACTGGAAGAAGTCTGTGTACTGTCAGGGATCACGCATGCTCACAGTATAAAACGGCAGTAAGTCGGATCCTGATTATTTAAAAACATCCCCGTTTCAATACTGATGTAGGTCAGTACTAAACCTGACCTGTTTTAGGTCAGTACTAAACCTATTACAAATAGAGTGACCTACAGACATGGATCCCACACGTTCACGGTATAAAACGGCAGGAGATTAAATCATTTCAATACTGCTACAGTGTTTTAGTCAGTACCAGATCATTTACTAAAGCTCAGGATCAGAAAGGAACGGCCTCGATCTGTGGCTAATCTGAATCAATGCTCATTACCCTGTTCTTACTAAACTAAAAAAATATTCCTAAGAAAGAAAGTTCGCTGGCAAGGGGATCATTTTAATCACTACCGGTTGGGGTGCAGTCTTAATTCTGATTGGTAACCACAAGACGGCGCAAGATCAATGCCTTGTTGTCACAACTTGGTGTCAATTAAAATATTTAACAAATTGGTAAACAGCAGACAGCATTGGGACAATCCACCTTGCCTTGTTGGTATCACCACAAAGGTTGCCGGGTTCATATTCTATATAATGTAAAAAATTAAAAGATAAGTATTATTAAACGGAAATTGACTTTGTCGTCGTTTAGTTCAATTTCATTTTGCATTTATAAAAAAGTGAAGAGCGGGCAGAAAAACAAACGTACTGTGAATCGCATGGTGCATCGTGGGTAGAGTGAATCGTTACATCCCGATCAAGAAGTTTCAATCTCTACAACAGCAGAGCTTTAACTAAAGTAAATCACAAGTACAAATAAGTCAGTCTAATCATGTACTGATGATTATGCATTAAAAATCCCTAATGGTGTACAAAGTACTATGTCGGATTTGTATACTGATGTAATAAAATGAAGATTAATAGAAAAAGCTTTGGTAAGCACACTTGTATTATATATTGTAAACCATGGACCTCTTTTCTGTTTTGCATTCTAAAGAACTGTCAAAAATTGATTGGGAAAAACGATGGAGTATTCTTTTAGTTTGTTTCTAATTTATTTCTATTCTTGTCCAAGTCTCGACTAGGTAGGTGAGGTATGCATCCTCATGTGACTAATGAGGTTTCTTTGTTGTGTAAACTTGCCCCCGCAGACTTGACACTCGTATGGTTTTTCTCCGGAGTGGACACGCATGTGCTCGGTGAGGCGGTACTGCCGTGTGAAGCGCATGCCGCACTCCTCACAGGCGAAAGGCTTTAGGCCCAGATGACTCCTCATGTGACGAGTCATGGTACCACGCTGAGTGAACACTTTGCCACAGATGTTGCAGGGGAATGGCCGCAGGGCATCCAGCTCTTTGTAGCGCTTCAGAGGGGGGCTTTTGTCGCTGACTTCCAGGGCTTCTTGTGACCTGGTGGTGGTGAGATCTTCATCTTCTTCGTCCTTGCTGGGATCCATGTCCGCATCCAGATGGGATTCGACGTGCAAGTTGAGACTTTCCGAAGACGGGAAGCCCTTTCCGCATGGGATGCAGACATACTGGTTGTCCTCCTGAGAGGGGTTGAGGTAGGACTCCTGCCGGTAGACAAAGTTGGGGCTTGTGTCATTGGAGACATCGATTTCTGGCTGCTCTAGGTCATTTTCTTCGGCTTGCTCATCTTTATGGTTTAGATTCAAATGGCTTCCACCCTTGATCACAGGAAAATACCCATTTACATTGGCTTTTCTCCTTGACCTTTCCTTTGGAGGTGTCTTCCAGTCCTGTGCACCATCAAAACCATCCAGGCCTTTGGTTTTCTCCAGACAGCTCTTCCCATTCACTTCTGAGTGGTAACTTTTAGCAGTTGCTTTGGAAATGGTGGACAACGTGTACTCCTGCCGACCGCTGATAGCGCTAATCAAAGAATAGCGAGAAGAGTTTTTCCTGGTCAGATCCACACCGAAGCCTAGTTTATTAAAGCTGCGTTTGTTCTCACCATTAAGTCTCTTCTTGGGAGGTACCATGTTTGCATAAGCTTCGATGTCAGATGAAGCATCTTCAGCTTCCCTCTTGATGAAGCGATTTAAGGCAGGTGAAGAAAGCCCATTTTGTATGCCCTTGTTGGACTCCAGTTTGCTGGAACACAGGCTAGCAAGGTCATGAAGCTGGAGGTAGTTGGCTATAGTTAAGTATGCGCTCAGATTCCGGACAAGCTCAGGTTCTTCCTGATTTTCTTCAGTTAACTTGCCAGTGTAAACAAAGTCTAAAACCTTCTGGAACACGTCTGGATCTACTAACTCAGCATCGAGGTGAATAAGGTTGTCGTGTAAGACGAGGGACTTGAAGTAACTACTAGTAGCAGCAAGCACGCATTTATGAGCTCGGAAGAGCGTATTGTCCACCATAATGACGACATCACACAGGAAGCCCTTGGAGCGTTGCTGGTTGAGCTGGAGCAGCAGTTGGCTGGCAAAATTCGAGAGCTCCATCTCCTGCCCTTTATGTTTTTCATTGAGGTGACTATACAAACAGAAAAAGAGAGATAATTATTGAATAGGAACACAGTATCTTTGTGTAGTGAATACATTAGGACATTGAATTAAAAGCATTAAAAATTGACATTTTCTTGCATCAGCTGGTTAAGTCTTAAAAATACATTAAACATTTGGGGGGGAGGGGCACCAACAGCATTAATTCCAAGAGTCACACCCTTTTTACAAACATGTTTACAAGCTGAACGTCACATAGCAAATATGTGGGGGCCAAACTGGGTAAACAAAAACTAGAAGCAGTTTTAAAACTAGTGACAATGAGGTTTAAAAACGCACATGTAAAAAGCATTAACAAATCAACATTTTTACATTAATTCCGAAATATTCGAAAATTGACTCTATAAAGGATCTAATGAATAAAATCAATTATAGCACTATACATGTGACTCCAACTCATATAGAGATGAATAATCTGCATGTAAAAAGCTTCAATCACAATGAGTACAAAGTGAGTCACAGGGGATTGAATCTAATGTATTAATAAATAATTAATCATTCATAAACATATAAATATCTGTTTGGAAAAAAATGCCAATATAGTTTATTTTGATTGAATTTTACAAATGTAGTGTCTATACTAAAATACCATCAGTTTCAATATTTCACTAATGAGGCTCACTGAGATTACTTGGTTTATATTACATGCTGCATTAATGACACTTGAGTGTATGATTAAGTATTAGCATCATAACCCAAGGTCAACGACTTTCCAATACTTTTCAATTACGCTTAAATGCAAATTTTACATGCCTGTGTAAAACAGCAAGAAAATAATACAGGATTGGTTCATTCCAAAAGCCAATTTCTTACCTGTTAAGCAATGTTAATTTGGCAATTTTCCAATACAACTAATAACTAACTTTCTTTGGAGGGCTCTGTTTAGGGGTCGGCACAGTGGATAGTGTTTTATGCAGGGTGCCCTTCCTAATACAACCCTGGATGCATCCTCATGGCTATGTACACACTTGACTTGAGCTCTGATATCCCAGTTTGCCAACTGCTGTTTTTTATATTGTGTGTGTGTGTATGTATACATGCATGCATGTATGTAGATGGATAGATAAATAGATTATTCTGTTCAACAGTAACCAATTTTCACAACATTTTTTTCAAACACGAATAAATTAGAGTGAGTACTACATCCATAAAGAATTTACCACACAACACTGTAAACAACAACAGACTTGAGTACTACAAGATCATATTGGATACATTTACATTGAATGTAATTTCCGCTATTAATGATTTCAGAATACCTTTAACAGGAAATGCAAACAATGTAAGATATGTTAAAGGTTTTACTGTAGTAGACACCTAGTGGATTCTTTTATATTTTCAGGTATTGTTACTTTTACTTGTATTCGACACACCCTCCAAGACAAATTACAATGTGGGTCATTAGAGCCATTTTGTCTTATGACGTTTGAGTCTAGCATTACATTAGTGTGCGAGTGTTTTTCTTCAGGCACTAAACGGTGTACTACTACAGCTTTCAAATCTAAATCACTTAAGCTAAAATACGAAATTGGCCAATGTAAAAACAGCCATTAAAAACCAGCCATAAAAAATCAGTTCGTCTGTATATCGGAATAACCCTGTTAGAGCGCAGTGGGTAAAATAGCTCTCAAGGGAAATATAACACAGTGTTATTTTGATATATATATAAAAGTATTTGGAATATTAGAGAAATGCTTTAGTGGGTAACTGGAGGAACACGAGGTTTGGCTGGCACGATGGGAATGTTAGCTGGTTTTAGTGGCTCGGTGAATGCGGAACTAAGGGTTGTAAACACTAATCGCCTACAGGCAGAGCCACAATAGCACTAGATTTCTACCAACCACATATTATTTTACATGATCGAAACATTATATCATCACTGATAATTCACAGTAAAACAAATCGACCCAAAATGACACACCACAGGTAAATATTATAAATAATAATAAAGAAAAGGAAGAGCTACAGTACCAGACTGTGAGCTCTAACAGTGTAGGTGCTGCAGGACGCCTTACTAACCTACAATCAACAGAAGCCATGAAAACCAGCCGCTCCGAGCTTTTTCATTACCTTCAGGTCCTTATCTTCAGTCCAGGTAAACTTACATTGACACATAAACCGAACATTCCGAGTGAAATACAAATTTAAAACAGTAAATTCAAATACCTTTTAAACAAGGGCAGGGGTCCTCGTTTCTCGCGTCGTCATCAAAACGCCATCTTAGCAGCATGTGACGTAACACACCTCACCCTTCACCCATTGGACAGCGCGTGCGACTAAAGCCAGAAAACAGGCATGAAACGAAACTATCCAGAAAAGCGGCGAGTTAAAAACGAGCGGGCGGGGCTAGTTTTGTTTTAAAACCTAGTCTTTTTACATAAATATATTTTATCTGTTCTCACTTTGCATCTCACCTTGATCAGTATCGCCGTGGGATCGATAACCACGGCGCCTAACTATCACAATGCACCACATGTTCACCTATTTTCAGCTCTCGATTGCACCTGGGATTGGCGAACACGGCAGTTGCCTTTATTCGGATGCCAAGAAGAACATGCAAAAACACAATAAACGAAATGAAATAATAATAACTACAGGGCTGTGTATTTATAATGAATTGATGTGTACCCTAAGAAAACCATAAATACTAACAATAACCGAAATAATTATATTAACACCATAACAACAAATAAATAAAATAATTTTTTATTGTTTTTATTTTAAACATATATTTTGGAAATCATTTCTTCCTTTCAGTGATTCTTATGGTTGGCAAAAAGTAAAAAACTGTGGCCATGTTTAGTAACAATTAAAGGTAGGGCAGTTATTTAAACTTCCTTTATTTTTTTTACATTCTGAAAAGCCCCGGCTCTGTGGCTGCCCCAGGCTCTATAATCAGGAGTAAACCAAAAACCAAACAAACAAACAGATGGCATGCAAAACCCAACCAGTCAGGGCAAGGAGCTTTCTACTCGCCCGTCAATCATGTTTGATTTCGTGAATGCATGGATCAGTTAAACCATCTGGGTGGTTCCCTCCTATTTGAATGGGATTGATGGAGGGGGTGTATATGTGGCTGATTAGTTCAGATCAGTTAATTTGATTTCGTTGTATAATAATTACTAATAAAAATACAAACAGTATGAATCAGAAAACCAACCTTACTAACATATATTTTAGTGTTGTTATCCATTACAACCATCCATTAAGTGTGCTTTCAGTCTATTCTTTACCTCAAATGACAAAAAAAAAAACCTGACTTCATTTACAATATTACCTTAAACAATCAGCAAGTAATGTATCAGCCATAATGCCTTCACTTTCAAGTACACTGTACGACATTAAATGATGAGCAGAAAAGCAGTAAATGTGCTTTACTTGTGCCAACATGAATAACTGCAGGGAGAAACTGGGTGGGACGAAAACCCATTTCAGTCAGTCTGTTTCATCATTGAAACAGATAGGCTGATCACATTTGCATAGTGATTATCTTCAGTGTTTTCTCCCGCCTGCATGGTGAAGTTTCAATGCTTCCCTGCACCAACACCCCTTATTTAACTGATGAAGAGCTTGATAACTAGCTGATAAGATGGATCAAATTAGTTTAAACACAAACAATAGGAGTTTAAATCCTAAGGTACAGTGAAAATGGTTACGATAAGCACCGAATGTATGAAAATATATATTTATTTTGTACAAAGAAACCATGTTTTTACAGTAATTAATTATCCAACATTACATATTCTATATCAGACAATGTGTAGATTACATGCAAAGAACCATTTTAAATATAAGTAAAATACGGTTTCTTGAAACTATCAAACACTTAAAGACAAGGACCAAATAAGTGCATTTCCATGTCCACTAATAAGATTTTTATATTTCAGCAGATAAAAAAAAATAAAAATTAAGAACTCAAAGCAAACAAAGTACAATCTCAAGTACAATTTAAAAGACAATAATTGATGCAGTTCACATTATACACATTGTTTTTACTAGTAGCTAATAAAAGGCTTAATAAAACATTTTGATTGAACAGTAACTCATGACATTCAACAGCTAATGAGTGTTGGATGTCAGACCAACAAAAGATAGATTGCAAATGAAGTTCGGGGTTTTCTTAAATTTGAAAACGATATCAAGCACCTGAGACCAAAATACTCCAATATACCACATTAATGAATAATGTTTTTGTGTTATTTCATTCTTGGGATGCAGGGCTGGTTTGACAAATGTATAAAAGTAGGGCTAACCCAAAGTAAACTTCTATCATAAATTCTCTATCATCAAGACTCTACTATCTCATCATACAGACTTATATTCAACTTCATATTCAAACTTAAAATGTGATATTAGTCAGCCGGGACTCTACTCAGACTTAATTGGCTATGTCTGAGGGAATGATTGATCAGAT
>JAYDZF010000003.1:14609685-14623354 GCA_034509105.1 Microcambeva barbata
AGTTATGATGTATTAATTAGGGGTACCAAAGTCTAAAGCTACTCTCTGCAAAAATTGTACCTTAATCTTAACAAATTCACTTTTTAACTACATAGTTTTGTTTTACTTAAGATAGCTCTGATGGACACTTGTTTACCCTCTGAAAGTCGAGATTACAAACAATGCTGCTCCTGATAGATGTGACTGGAACCTGGTGGGGTTGCAGAAAAAATGTCCAGAACTCCCAGGTTCATCATTATTCGGTCAGAAAATCAGTAAGAATAAGGCACCTCAATCAGCAGCATTTTAGGTCCATTACAAAAAAGCTTTATTTTGGGATGCATACTGAGGATTATGTGAAATGACGGTTGAATGTGTAGATTAGATTTTTTTTTAAAATGTTATAATATTGAGTGCAATGAACTGCAACTATCATGACTACACACTCATCGTCATGTCCTTATTAGAGGGTTATGAAAGTGAAAGTGAATGTGGAATAATGATACATGAAGTTGAATGTATAAGGGTATAAAAGAGTAACACCACAGATCACTACCTGATTGGCCCCGTTGTCAAGATTTGGAGAATCCTCTTCTTCAGAACTGCTATCAAATTCATCTGTGCTGTACAGCTCATCATACACATGGCTAAAGAAAATATAATTAACCAGGATGAGCAGGGTAAAATATGACATTGAACAAATAATAAACATACTATCAGTATGTGCAGATGCCTACAATTAAAACTTAAACAAATCAACAACATATATTTGAATAACATTTCCATACTCCATTGGCGTGTGGTCAGGCCCTTCTAACCATTCAGAGAAGGGGTAACAAATTGTGGATGGTAACATTATTAAAATCTATGTGTAATATGAACATGAAATAAAAAATTGTCAATTCAAACCGAGTCTTTCATTTTCTTCATTAGAGAGCGGTACTAACTAATCAGACTGTACAGTAGAATGGATCAGACTCCCACCTGTAGTATGTGTTTATGGACCCCTTCTGAGGAGATTCAGAAAGTCTATGTGATGCAAGTCTATTGATAGTAACATAATTACAATTATTCGATGTGTTCAGTTAGGTCTCTGTAAAAAAAGTGCTCTCTGTAATGGACTTGACATCTGGTGAGTTTATTGTTCACTTTAATTTTATGACAGCTCTGACATACTATAAGCCTATATATAAAACATGTACTTATTGATAATTGATAATTTATTCAGAATATGTTACACAGATACTTAAGCAATAGAAAATGCTCAACAGACTGCTCTTCATTGTTGTTTGACCAATATTAAATGCACACATGCTGCTCTCATAACTGCTTATTTGTGCTATTGTATATGTATTGATCATTTAGTGTGGCTGGGGCTTGTAGAAAGAGAACTCAGTATGAGCACTTCATTATAGATAAATCCCAAGGGCTAGTATTAGCATTAACCAAAAAGTCTAAATTTTATAGATCAAAACAATGTCACTTCTGTGAGGAAGTTGTGCAATCAAATACTTCTGTTTTACTTCACAATGTGTTGGTCACAATGCTAAGATCAGAACTGTTAAGTAGAGCGGAAATCAACACCAGGCACAATTGGGTGGCAGTAACATTCCAGAACCATTTCCACATTTAGTTGCACCAGCATTAACATTTTACAGAAAAGAGATTTGTAAAGATATTTTATAGATTCATTCAATATGGTGAATCATGGGCCATTTACTCAAAATGGTGAAATTCCCATTAAATTGAGGATGGAAAATTTGATCAGCCATCCCTTGTGTCTGATGGACAAAACAGGGTCCATCCAAACAATACTGAGACATTATTTTTGTCATTACCTTAAACATAACCTCACCGACACAAATTCATATATTGGTCATCTAATAGTTCTGCTTGAGTTTGCATGGGACCACTACTCAAAGTACATCACATTAAAAAAGCCACTTGGTGGATTAGTGTATACAATTAAGTCCCAATTAAGAGCTTGATTCTGCCTTGTACATAGTGTTTCTGGGTAAGCATTGTTTATTAGGATTTAACTGTAATGTGTACCCCTTGGTTACATTCATGAGAGACAAGGTAGTTACTCATTACACAATGTTCATCAGTTCACAAGGTTATATAAAACACAGTCCTGTTTATGCATATTACCCATGCATACATGAGGAGAACATGCAACTCCACAGAAAGGAACTGAACTGCACCACCGCTGAATTGAACCTAGGACCGTATTTGCTAGATAAGCAAGTTAACCAGTTGCAATCATCAACAGGGAAAAAACTAATCACACTCTCTTATACAACTCGGCATCAGCAAGTTTAGAATAGACAGTCATATAATGAAATTTTAATGATAAGTCATTTTAGATAAACAAGGGTTGGTTATAAGAAATTCTAATAAGTCAAAACATTAATCAAATAAAAGCCACTCCAGCAAGGTATGCTGCAGTTGACATTGGATGGAGTGTCACACAATCACAGGTTAATCAAAGTCACATATTCAATCAGAGTAATTCAGAGCAGCCAGTTTATCTTATGCATGCTTTTAAAGGGTGGAGAGGTAAACCCAAACAGAATCGAGGAAACATGCGGAACTCAAACAGTGCCCCGTCCAGATTTTTCTTCCCCACAACCAATGTTTAATGTCTTATTTCCTATTTACATGTTTTAACACAAATACCTTTATACCACAATATATTGTAAATATTTGTGAATTAACTTTATGTGCATACTTCTCACCTGTTGATTTCATCCTCTTGCCTGCCATTTGTGTCGCCTGTTCCATCATGGAAGTTTGGATTTCCATACCCATCCTCTGTGTTGTATGATAGCAAGGGACTTTCCAGGGACGGTGTTCTTGGACTATTTAGCATAGAATCATTCACATAATCTGAAATGTCCTCGTACAAGTGCTCATTTTCCACAGTGGCATCAGAAACATCTTCACCATCCACACTTTGCTCTCGGGTAAATGCTGGATGTGAGAGTTTATCAGGCAACATTAATTCATTCTGAAACCTAACTTGGTGAGTTCTGTACTGTGGTATTTTAGGATACTGTCCATTTTGGTTGCTGTTAGCCTTTAAATCCTCATCAACAGACTGTTCAGGCTTTGCTACAGAGAAATCTGGTTTGGAAAAGATCCTGGAAATTTTCACAGATAGGTCGAGGTCCCTTATAATCTTGAAAGTTGGGTTTTTCTGTGCATCATTCTGAAACTTGTCTCCTGGAGAGAATGAATTGACTTTAGGCTTTAGATGTGTACCAGTTTTTTTCCGATACACATTTTCGAAGATACTGGTATTAGACAACTTCTGTTCTGATGGAAAGACCTTCAAACCCGGAGAAGAGATTTGAGGCTCAACATTGTTGTGTTTGATATCTATTCTGGGTCTTCTCTCGGTTTCAATACGTTTCCTGGGAGAAACTGTTGCTGAACCTTCTTTTTTAAATCCAGTTAATGTTCTTTCATTCATTGTCAATACCTTACGTCTAGGCTTTACAGGTCCTTCTGACTCTCTGAAATCAGGTTTCTTTTGTTGTCCAACGCTGCTGCTACTTTTCTGAACAGGCAATGGTGGGGGTTTTCGAACAGGAACAGGAGCAGGATGGAAATGCTTTTTTTGTTCCGCAGCAGGGTATCCATGATGCAGGCCGTTTACTAGGACTTGTTTAGACTCTGGAGTACTTAGTGACGATTCAGTGTCGGTTGGTGGAGAAGCACCGACAGACCCAGAGTTGCTCTGAGTTTTTTGAGCTGTAGATTTTTCAAAATTCCCAGACATATTAGCAGTAAGAATCTGATTACGTTTAACAGTTCCATAGCTCTGACCAAGGGTTACTCGTTTTAATGTTGGCTTGTCGCTGGAACTGTCGTGCACAAAGTCATTAGGAGTGGTAGCCGGTGCTTGACCTTTACTAATCCCAGTTCTGTAATCAAATCCATTTCTGGAATTTGGTAATCCTAAATGCCCAGGGTTTTCATATCTTTGTTGAAAATGTGGCCGAGGTTCATTTTTACCAGTCCCAGATTTTGGTTCTAAGGTAGTTGTGTGAATTTCAAAAAGATGTGGTTTAAGTATAGCTTTTACAGTCTTTATCTGTGGCTGTGACACATCTACATCAGGTTTATTTTTTGGTGCACTTGATGGCAGAGTTGGTTTTGCTCGAGCAATCGTTGGTTTAGGGGCAATGGGTGGCTTATCCACACCCTTTGTAAATCCTAAAACACAAAAGAAAACAGGTAATCAGAATCTACAAAAGGGGTGAGGGACAATCATGGCATTGGAGTTTTAACAATTTCTAAAAGGGTTATGTAGGTGGATTGACTGGAACCCATACTTCAGTGCAAAAAGAATAAGACAGATATCAAAGAATATATAGGGAAGAAAATATCAGTAACCAGTATGCCTAAGAAATGTTATGTGATCTAAATTTACCTCAGGGGAAGCCCTTGTTATTATTTGTTAGTTATTATAATTAGGAACAATTACTGTTATTAACCTTTGGACAATATAAATGAACGGGGTGAAGACTGGTGAAGATCCAAGCATTATGTTTAAACCTGGTGCCACCACTTCTGCTGCACAAATTATCTACCAAACACAGTATGTCTGACCAGTTAACCTTACTCCATTGATGTGATGTCCAGTTCGAATGCCAGCATGCCCATTGTATGTGCTTTAGACTGTGGACTGAAGTAAGCATGGTGATTTGACTGTCCTGTGACTGAACAGCCCCATACATGGAAAAAGTTGTTGTGGCACTTTCACCGATATTAAAATTACCTGCAATCTAAGCCACAGTAGTCAGTTGATCTGTACAAGTCACTATAATCTTCATGCACTCTGACAATTCAACTTATCCTTTCTCTAAACACTGTTGGAGAGTACTCACATTAACAGCTTGTTAACACCAGTTTGATGTTTTTTCATTCATCCCAGTTTCTTGGCTTAAACCATTTGTCAATCAGACATGCACGACTTATAAATTAGGCATTTCCATTCATATTTCTGGGGGTGGTTCTAGTATTTTGGCTCATCAGTGCGGTAAATTAAAACAGGGCATAGTCTGGTTCATCAACAATTTGATTATTATGTTTGTAAGGGTAATATTCTGGTAATATAAAGTGTGAAATTTGTTACTTTTTACTATAAATTTAATGTAATAGGAGATCCTACTTCACAACTTGATGAATTACTGGAATACATTGGAATACATTAATTTAGTGATGGCCCATTTACATCAATACGTTAATATATCAATACAGTAAATAACTGGCTACTCAAAATAACCACAGGAGCAAAAAAAATTGTATGGTCATGGGTGTTACATGACTATTGTTCTACCCATAGTGTATTTCTACCTAGGTGTTACCAAATTAATAAATAAAACATTTTTGAATTAATGTGGAAAACTTCATGAAGTATTCCAAACCAAAAAAATTTGACCTTTACAAATGTAAACATCAACGTTATGACAGTGTTGTGCTTTAAGACATATATTGGTGATCTGTCTTGTGACCTAAAAAGAGCACACATTTACAGCGTAATGTAAGTTATGTTAATGACAGGCACTGGTTTTTATACTGAACCCATAAAGGAGAGCTTAGCTGTAAAACTCCTTTAATTGACTTGAATGGCTTTTCCATTTACCAGTAATAACCTGTCACAGTGTACACTGCCCCAGGCCTGAACTAGTTATTATGACCTGCAATGGACTGGGGCAGTAATAAGGGTGTAATGCTGCCCTACATTTCATGTGTCTGGCTGAACTCTGAACATAGTGTGCCCCTGATGAGGATAAACAGTTACTGAAGATAACCGGATTCACATCAATACTTTTTAATTTGGAACTTAAATATAGCTAAATGTTCAGTCGCTGCTGGTAAGAGCACTGTTTAAAACTGAGCAATGTGATTTCAGCAGTGTTTCCACTTTAAGGGCTTAAAGTGTGGATTTACATTAAGACTAACAATCCTATAGTTTCACTACTGATATTTGCATTTCCACATACTAGTCTTACAGCTCATACTTCACATATTACTTTTACTTTGATGAACGGAATCTTAACTCGATTAAAACAAAACAAAAAAACATGCTTGAAATAAAATAATAATAATAAAATGCAGCTTTAACAACTGAGCTTTAAGATACGGATGGGATACTTTTTATTATACTTATCTTCAAATACGATATTATACATGAGATTAGATGGGCGAGATCGAATCGGAAAGCACCTGTGATCATCACTCACCTGTCCTCCTGTCCATTACTGCTCTACTTTCTCTTCCTACTTCTCATCACTCCAGCCGCCTGTTGCGTCGACTCTTAAATCCGCACTACACCTGGTTTGGGTCTCTATATTCTTGCATTTTTGCTTCAATTCAACAATGATACATCACAACGCCGCCGTCTTTGGCGATCACGATGAATTAAAATCGTCCAGTAATCCAGAAATTCCGCACTTTGCGCAGGCGCAGTTTAGATTTAATATATTACAGGTGAACATAAAAACGAAAACATGAACCAAAGCATAAATTTCAGCTATTCGTCCAGTCGGTCTTGGATAGTCTTACTCCTCTTTAGATCTTCCTTTCTGAACCTCGACAGCAAGATGTCAGACTGAATCACTGTCACCTTGCTACACAGGTGTTATTAACAGCTTGCGAGACTCCATGCTGCCTCCTGCTGGACGAATCTACACGTACAAATTATTTCACCCAAACATTGGTAAAACTAGTTTAACTAAAGCCTACTTGAATAAACCACACAGGAACGGAATGCAGTTCTTTTAGAAGCGTTCACACATAACATGTCTTCTTTCCAATGAATATATCCACTCAGCATTTAATGTAAACAACGACCTGCAGAAGAAAATGTATCTAATACGTTTGCTTATTTCTAAGCGACTTTTAGGCTTTTTAATGTCAAAACTCGAGCTTAAATTCAAAGAATAGTAAGTCTCGAAATGCCCTCATGGTGGCGGAAACGAGTCTGTTTGTTTACCAAACGCCCGAATCTGGTTTTCCGCACCTGTGACATCGGCCACGCCCACCAGGTGGAGAAGTGTGGAGACAATGTAGCTCAGCGATCATCTAACCAGGTTAGTGCCACAGTCAACCCCAAATTGCTTAATTTAACCTAATTTAATCATAATACTCATAAAAGGCTCCCACAAATGGCAGTGTCAAATGATACGCTGAATTGCACACTGAGTTCTGTTTCTTGGCATTTTCTTGGAATTAAACTGGGTGTAAAAGACAATAAATAATTTATAATAAATGACACTTCCTTCTCAAAACTAACTGTGGGTTATTAGCACAAGATAATGGTATGTCATAAATACTAACTATAGTAATTTATGAAAATGTAACTTGCCATTTTACCTGTGCATTTACACTTAATTACTCTTAATGAAGGATTGTTTATTGTAGGATTAGAGTATATGTTCCACAGCCACTGTGACACTAATAAAGTAACATGAGAAAAAAAAGTCTAAATTTTGTCTTAACCAGGCCTTTGAGTTGTATTAAATCCATATTTTAATATACAGCTTTAATCCATATTATTAATTGCATCCAGAGATCATTCCCACTGGCATTTGATAATCGTCTTCTTTCTCTTTCGTCCCTCCATCATAGTATTTGTTGATCCTTATGGAGCTATAAGTACAAGGCTTTAACACGTCACTCTTCATATCGCTGAGCCAGTGTCCGTAGTTTGTCCACTAAAGCTGCAAAAAGAAACATATATTAAGTATAATGTATTGTATTGACATTTATATGGCGGATTGCATCTTATGCTTATATAATTTAAAACAAATCAGGAAAAGGCACCTCTACAGTCCCCATATAATGTACATATCCAATCTCATGTTATTAACTGGAACACCAACATTTTGAGGGACAAGTTAGTACCAATGTGGAGACAGATAAGAATGTAAATGATATATTTACACATTCGCAGTGATATTTCTTTACCTCCAGCACTGGGCCTCTGAAAGGGTTCGAAAGAGCGACAGTCATCAATAAGCTTTTCGAGCTCACTAGGGCAGTCGTCTGGTAAAGGCTCCTTAATTTGCTCTACACACACTTTCTCATAGATTTTCATGGAAGAGCAGCCTGGAGGGAAAAAGCAAAGAATGGCAGGAAACTTTTAATACTTTAGTATTCATTAATGATGGATAAGGTTCCAAAGGATTGAAAAAGATGCATGAGATCAGCATGCAGAATAATATACATTAACAAATCCTGTCAATGCTTGCCTTTAAAAGGAATCTGTTGTGTTGCAATCTCCCACAGGACAATACCAAAGCTGTAAGGAATCACACACACTTAATCAAGTAATTGGCCAATTAGAAAGGAGAAATCTAATGTTGGCATCCTTTCTTACCTGTACATCTCACATTCTTTGGTGTATGGATAATTAACATCAAGCAGCTGCTGTGGAGAACAGTAAATATTTGATGTATGCTTCTTTTTCTTCTTGTTCTTAAGGGATGTTTCCGTTATCGCCAGCTGAAAACCGCCGAGCTTTAAAAAGATAAATATATAAAAATAGGTTAATAATTACTATTATTATTATTACTATAGAATCCTAAGAATCCTCTTATATTCTGCAGCATAAGCTTGGGGGCAAAGCTCAAAATGGTTTCAAAATTGTTAGTTAGAACATTTTATCCTGGTGTTGATCCATCATCATTTCATTTTCTTTATCATAATTAGGGTCAGTGAGGGTGTCTGGAGCCTGACCCAGCTCTTCATTGGGTGCAAGGCACAAGGTAACACCCTGGATGGGGTACCAGTCTATCACAGTGGTGTTGACACATTTGCAAAAGCTGACACCATCTCCATGAGGTGAGTTCATATGCAGATCAGCTTTGTGTACACCCTGATCCTTCTTCCTTATCTCTGTACAGACCCTCAAGGTTAGAATTTGCTCAGTCGGATGGTTTCACTGATTTTCTGCTGTGCTAGTGTGTTTTAGCACTGCTGCACCCAAGCGCCTACATTAATGTGGCCCACAAGAATTTTTTTCTTTATCTATGTCAGCGTGTGTGGCTTCAAGGTTAAAAATCTTGTTTTTTTCCCCAATGCCACAGTACTTTAATAATGACAATACCTTCACTCTGTATTCAGCTGCAACCAAGAACTTGGAGCTGGAGATGGAGCCATGTAACTTAAACGACTGCTCTGTCTGATGCAGCCTACAATCACAGAAAAGGTTGTTAGTTTTTCTCTACATATAAGTTATATAAGTAATTTTTGTTCATTGTATCATTTTTTTGATATAGCTAATGTGTATGCAGGTGTTTGAGTGACAGTTGAATGAAGCCAAACACAGACATGTTCTCTGTCCTATAACTGCATACCTAAGGAGCACTTACATACACCTTTTACTGTCTGGCAAGTTCATATGGGACTCATTTTAAGAACTGAAAATGAGAAAGAATTTATGCACCTTCATAATCTCCTATTTATGTCCAGGAGCCAGCAAAAGTAATAGAGCATCCAACCTATGAATGAGCCAATCGTTGTTCGAGTAGCGTGTCTGGGTTTCAAGCTCACTAGTAGTTAAAATACATCAGTTCTAGTGAATAAGGTCTTTGATTTTGAAATGAGACACTTCCACCGACATCATAGCCCTTGCCACCCACCTTTCCCAGGAGTGGGGGAAACAGTGCAGGAAGAAAGATTGCCAAGACATTTCGGTCATAAAAGTGCATAACATGAAAGTCAAAATTAAAGAAGTTTATGCAGGAACATACTGTATGTTGTATTATGTATCTAAAGGGTGTAAGAGTGAAGGGTATTGCACCTGTAGAGTCCTAGTGCTGCATCTAGACACATGTGAACTTTTGTGTCCCAGTTCAGTTTGTTGGGACCCTCCAGCACCTCTCTCAGAGTGCCTTTCTCACAGAACTCCGTCACTATCAGGTAGGTTGGGTTCAAGGCTGCAAGGTGAGAAGTAATGTCAATGTAAGAGTGAACATATTGGTTGGTTAAACTGTATCCAATTAACACTTGACTAACAAGGTATCCCTGTAATAAATTGTCGCCTAAACTCAAAAAACTTGACACTCAACACCACTGAAATGTGTACCCATGAACTCAATGTTTCCCTAATGGCTATGTTCTGCTTAAAATATTTGATTTAATATAAACAATGAACCGTTTGCTTTGTTCAGCAGTGCAGTGGTTGAGCATTGCGGTAATCAATCAAAATTAATCAGACAAATTTTTATTAGTCTGGAATATTTGTGAAATTAAAACTGAAAGCATCCACATCTGTATTTACATGTTGTTTCCTTACTTTTCTAGCTGTGTTGTAGCTCCAGGGACTGAGAAATCAGCTTTCCAGTAGAGCTTAAATTATTCTTGTTAGATTTTTTTTTAGATTTAGAATACTCTTTATCACTGTGCAGTGAAATTCCTCCTCCACATTTTAACCCAATCCTTGCAGTGAACCACACATACACACTATTAAACACTAGGGGGCAGTGAGCACATGAGTACGGAGCTGTGGGCAGCTCTAGTAATGACATAAAACGTCTGTCTTAATTCTTCTTGCTCATTCAGTGGTGCCTGTTTCCTTTTCTTATGTGTTTAATTTTTTGTACATACAAAAACCATAAATAAATGAAAAAAAAAAGAAAAGGGTCATTATAGGACAAGCTTCATTTTGCTACATTACCATTCTCATTCTGGACACAAATCCCAAACATTCTTAGAATCTGGGGAGACTCGAATCGTTTCATGGTGTCCACTTCCTTTACAAAAATCTCCCGTATTTCTCTGGTGTAAATGAAGATAAAATGTCAGACAGATCATTCATCATCAATAATTAAAACATAATCTACATCCTAGTAGAGCTGTGCGACATGACAAAAATTTCGTATCCACAAAACGATACCCATCATGATACAGCATGTTTTCTGGAAATTCTATGATGACCTAATCAGAAAAAAAGTTTCTACATGTTGAATAATGCAAAGTCAAAGAAGTTCTCACATTTGTTTCTTCTTGTATTTGAAACTGTGCAAACTGTACACACTCCTCCATTTTCATTATGGTCGCTGCTTTATAGCGTGTATCTCTTAATCATAAGAGATAACTAACAATTTAACCTGGGATCAAGTTCAGTCTTAAACCATGTGAGGTTGGACAATCGCTAATCTCAGATTCTCAGTACTGGTCTGTATGCTACAAATGTCTGTAAGGCACTTAAGATGATCCAGGGAGGGAAGAGCAAGAAGAGAAACATCCTCATGTCACACATCCCTACATCCTATAGTTTGTACCAACAAATATGAGAACAAACAACAATACATGCATATTAGATGTAATTCTTGATACAATTAACATGTTAATGTAAATAGTAAGAATTCTGACTAGTCTTGTTAACCTTAGTTCATTACCAGAGCATGGGTGGCAGGAGCTTCAGTCACAAAGACTGTTTAACAAGAACATGTTTTTGCTCGTAATTTAGAGCAACCAATTTGCTCCTGGGAAACCCTAATGATGACAAACAACCCTTCCGATGTGTGTACCAGGGTCCTTAGGAGTCATTTTCCACCCAAGCAAATTGGAGGGCAATTCTGTCTGCTGCAGGCATTAGCCAACTATGCCTGCAAAAGAGAGTCCAGCGCCATTTGTAATTTTGTGGGATTTTCAATTTCTCCTATAGTAGTTGCTTCCAGTTCCCATTTGCAATTTCTCTGCTGCTTGCACCACTTTTGCCATGCAAACAAATGTGCAATTTAAGAGTAATTACTTGTTGGAACACCACCATTTCCTGCTCACCAAATTTTAAAGTCTAGTGTATTCAGACTGGCTGATGGAGACGGCCTAGCTACATTATTTGCACTTACTTTGGATGATTCTCTGTATTTGTGTATCTCTTGATGGCCACAGTGAACTTTTTATACTCTCCTTTGTAAACCTTAGTGTTGCTGGAGGTCATAATGGGCTTCGTTTGATCTTCATAGGAAAGCTCCTCTGGTTTGATCTCTCTGATCTTCGGCAGATGTTCGGCAGGTTTTTTGACTAGCAGACAACATACAGTTTTATTTACCTTAATGTTTTATAATTTAGGTAAATATATTAGTTGGAACAGTTGGAATGTATATAAATCATGTTCCACTTACATGATTCCATTATAGCTTTAATGTCCTGAAGATCTTTCTGATTTTGTTCCACATAATCCTTGTTCTCTTGCATCTGATCCACTAGTGGCTTGAACACTTTGAAAAAAAAAAAAATTTCTTTGAGGTCAAATAAGTTGAATCTTGTCCATTTCGACTAATTTATGAAATTTACTACCAAATAATTTAAGAGTTCAATAGAATCATCAGTTCAGTTCAGTGTCTTTAATCCCTTATGCTAATTAGGGTTGGGGAGGGATGCTGGAGCCTATCCCAGCTCTTTAACTGGCACAAAGCACACATGATAACACATTGGATGGGACGCCAGTCCATCACAAGTACCTACAGGACAATTCAGTGTCTCCAATCAACCTGGTAGCTTGTCTTTGGACTGTGGGAGGAAACCGGAGTACCCGGAAGAAACCTTTGTGGACACGGGGAGAACATGCAAACTCTACACAGAAATAACCTAGTTCGCTCCGCCCAGGGATCGAACCCAGGACTTCTCACTGTCGGTGACAGTGCTACTAAGTCACTGTACCACCCTCAACAGAATCTTTTAAGACTAAATTGATTTTTAAGGAAGCCTTTGAATAGTAACAGGTAAACTGTTATGTGTTTTATATGCATTATTAAGCATTTCATGTATTTTTATGTCTGTAAAAAGTGCTGTATACATTTTACTTACTTACTAACTAACCCAATCTGTGCAGTGAAACACAGATATTAACACCAGTGAGCACTAGGGGGCAATGAGCACACATGCCCGAAGCGGAATCTATAAACACCTGTGGTAACCTACAATTATAGAGTTCATTAGAGTCCCGCTCCTTATCCTTTTCATCCTCCTTCCTCCTTTTGTCCTCGTGGAAGACGTTTTTCAGTTCCTCAGTTTTTTCTCTTTGTTCCACCTGTAAGGTCAGTGAGAGCAGTTGTGCCGCATCGTTCAGCCGCATATTTAGGGTCTCAAACTCTTCGGCCAGCTCGCTTGCATTGAAGATGCGATTAAAGGTTATTGATCCAGTATTTTTAGTAACCACTTTCTCAGCTAACTCCAGGGTACTTTTCAACTCATCCAAGCCTTTTTTCACTAGGTCTGGACAGTTACCAGGGCCATGATTCTTTACAACTTTGACCAGTTCTGTTAGTGCAGACACACGATCAGCCAGACGCCTGCAACGCTTCTTGTTGGATTTCACCTCTTTGCAGAGTGCATACAACTTCTCTGCTATGCTTAGAATTGGGTCTATGAAATCCATGGCAAAATAAGACAAATCCTGGAACACACGTAACGATCTGTAGAAAAGGCAGAAATAAGTATTTAGTGGTAACAACACAGTATATGGGGGTAAGAGTGTTTAAATTCTCAAACACTTCCAAACATTTAATTTGTTTTACCCCAGCTATACACTTGTACACTGTGTGCAGAATTATTAGGCAAGTTGTATTTGAGAGGATTATTTTTATTATTGAACAACAACTATGTTCTCAATCAACCCGAAAGACTCATAAATATCAAAGCTTAATATTTTTGGAAGTTGGAGTGG
>JAYDZF010000003.1:14698572-14711456 GCA_034509105.1 Microcambeva barbata
TTTGCATAGTGGCTTGACTTATTATTACTAGCACAAAAATGTGAATAAATGGCAATTTATTTTGTCTTTCAGATTCTGCAGATTCTTAAAGGGAAGATCATTATTGGTCATTCTTTGAAACATGACTTTGCTGTTCTGGGCATTACTGTACCACATCATATGACTAGAGATATTTCATCAGTCCACTTGCTGAGACAGATGTATTGTGAATCTAATAAATCCGTCTCACTAAAAAAACTGTCTTGGAAATTTCTCAACAGAAGAATACAGGTAGCTTATTGCTTCTACATATTTTTTTTAATGCACTGGTAACAAACAATGGCAGCATTTTAAAAAAAGGGCGTCACAAGCTGAGGATTCTGAATTCCTCTGTGCAGTTTACTGTGCTGCCACCTGCAGACTGAAGTAATTGGCATCTAGTGGGCATAATTGGTAGCGCATATTTCTGCTAAGGTGAGATGACCAGATTATGTGCATGGGGTCTTCACTGTCTAAGAACTCTGTTGGGCAGATAGAGAGGTCTACAGAATGCATGACTAAAAAGGGTTCTGCTAAGGACTGTGTGTCGGCACCTTTTATTTCTTGAGGTAGTTGCAAAACTATTTAAAAATAATGGATTTATTGTTCCACTAATTCTATCCACATTATTGCAGTGTATATAGAAACAAATAGAGATTTGAGTACATGTGAGTATGAGGGCTGAAGAGAAGGTTTAGGGATGCTTAGGACAGGGCCCGATGGTGACGAATGATCCACTGCATCTAACTGGAACAAAAATGTTATTATTGTTGTGAACAAGTTTTACATTCAATTAATAGACAATATAATTTAGTAAACAACAGTTGTGTACCTGCCTGGCATTATCATGTTCTGTATCTGATGTGTTCACGTTTTTAATGTCTTCTTTTTGTCTGTTTAGGTGGGCACAAATGGTCATTGTTCGGTAGAGGATGCTCGTGCTGCTCTTGATCTCTACAAGCTGGTGGAAGTGCAGTGGGAAAAATCTTTACAGGGACATTCAATTGTTTTACCTCAGTCCACATCGTCACTGGAGCACTACATGCAGGATCAGTACTGGCCAGAGAATTTAATGGACTGCAGCGAGTGAGGAACCGGTGTTGCACTTAGCATCGGTACTAGCCGTAGAGGCTGCAGGTTATTAGACCAACCATTCACTCACGAGTTTGTTCTCTTGCTTGTACTCTTTATCAATGCATTAGCTGAAAGGTCTACCTGGTTGGTAGGATGCTACCTGTACTGTGACTGTGGTTAATAGTGAGTAAAATCGATATATATGCTTACACCTGTGATACTCATTTAAACTCACAATGAGTTTTCATGCATATAGGAGTAATTTAGGAGTTGATCAACAGTTAATGAACAAAAGGGTTTTAAACCGGCCGCCACTGTGACAAATAATAAGTAGCACTTCCTTATACAGACACCATGTTGAATTTTCTGTCTGCTCATGTTTGACTAATGTTTGTTCCATGTTATTACATTACAGTAAACACCTCAGGTGTTTTTTTTTCTTTAAAGAAGCTGCTTCAAAATCAAAAATCTAAATCCCCTTAACTATAATGACTAGATAAGTTTCCACCTAGTAGAAAAAAGTTGGCTAGGCATAAGTATCTAGCTAATTTTAGAAACAATCTGTGTGTAGTGTCTTTGTTTACATTGTTTTAAGATTGTCCAATCTGACACTAAGTATTAAAATGACATACAGTGATCTAATATAATGGAGGGCTGTCAGATTGGATGTGACCAATTTTAATACATGTGTGTTCCCCTTACTTGCATGACTTATACATGGAAACAAAGAACACAAACAAGTCTTTTAAAATTGCACAGTTGATGTCCCCTGAAACAAATTCTGTGGGGCAAAGTGGGCTTAGAGCACTTTTTAATTATGTGCTAGTTAGTCAGTTTTGTTTATGGAACGCCCTGTTAGATCAGGTTGCAACCACTTCTGGTTTTGTGACGATGTAAATTGCAAGGATGAAAATAAGAACCAGTTACCTGTACATTTAAATATGCAAATTATGTATTTATGTGCCTGTATGTACTATTTTACTTGCTATTTAATGTTACTAGTGGAAATACTTGATATGCACTCCATATGATGTGATACTCACATCTGTTAGTGTGCCAATGTTTGATCTCTATAAACAAACTGAATATCTGAATATAATATAGTTTAATAATGTCTAAGCCATATTTGTACGAGTTTGTACTTTGTACAAAAAACAATTGTGCATATTTATTGATTAAAAAAGTTGATCCATTTGATTTATCGCATTTATTTATTAGAATTTTGTGCTATGCTATTGCCTTATTGGGTTCCAATGTTATTCGTTAAACAAGAACCTGAAAAGAGATTATGGAATGATGTTTTGTTGTTTCCATTGTGCTCTTTATGCAGTAGACTGTAGCAAGTTTTTAATTGGTGTTCATGTAGATAGCGATACAGCAATATAATTTACAAAATTCCAAACGTCATCTTTTGGAGGTATGGATGAGGCCACCTTAATAAGGATATGGTATGTTACAGAGAACAATGTTAAGATATGCAAAAACACCTTGGAGGACCCAGCAGGGCAGACACATGCACAACACATACACACAAGGCAATTTAGGGCCTCTAAATAATTTGCTGTGGAAGGAAACCCTTACTGACATTGTAAGAACATCCAGATCAGACCCAAGAGCTTGACAGTTCTACCCACTAAACTTTAATAATACAGTCACATTAATCACACATGAAGCTTTGCAAAAAATGTTGCATATCTAGAACTAGAGCACTCAAGAGTTTTTGATTTGAATCTGCAATTGAACCGAACTAGAAGTTGGGGCCAGGCTACTTACTATATTTACCATATAGAGGGCTGTTAAAGAGTATCCTTATGGCTAAGGTAATGACTAGTTTTCTGAAAGTCACTGGTTCAAGCTCCACCACTGCTGTTGGTCTCTTGTTCAAGACCCATATCCCTTAATTAGACAAAAACTTAATAGAACATAAATATTTTTTATAAAGAGAAACAGTGAATACTGTGGTTTACCATTTTGGTCCGGCTCTACAACAGTACCAGTTCCTTTGTTCCTTTGGAAAATTGAATCTACTAAGTGTCCACATACTTTCGGTCATGTAGTAGTTATATAGGCATTATATTACAACAATGTATTTAAGATTTTTGAGCAACACAGAGGCTGCCATTGTGTTATCAATATTATGACCTAAAACACTGACCCCGCCTCCATCTCATGCTAAATCCTGATTTAGGGGATTACAGCTTATTTGTTTCTTGTTGCATTTGGGAAAATGTAATTCAACATAAATACAAATATTGGTAAACAAAATTTACGTAATTGTGTACTTGTTATGTAAATTAACATGTTAAAATGTTGACCACCAACACCATTAGATACCAAGACCTGAAGTCTGCACTGGCAATAACTGTCACTTAAATGTGCAATAATTAAAACATGTTGTAGTTAAAATATGTTAACACTTGTCCAGAGCTAACTTGATGTTCTGTTATAAACCGTTGGCAAAGAGCTTTCTGTGGATTTTGTGTACCCAATCAGTTAACAGAGCTTTCATAAGGTCACATTCTGGCTTGCACTCTGTGTTCTAATTCATTTTAAAGGTGTTGTAATGGGGTTATGTGCAGGCCACTTTAAATCCTTCTCACCAAACTCATTCAACCTTGCTTTTGCACAGTAGCATGATGGAAGATAATGCTGCCACTTAGCACATTCAGTACTTTTATACGGTACCTGATTTCTATTCACCTGTTAGTAAATCATGTTTTCCAGAAAGCCACCATCAAGATAGTAAGCATGTTTAAATATGCAATGCATAAAAATATTCAATTTCCTGCCTTTACCTTCTAGTTTCAAACTACTCAAAGCAACTTTAACATATGACCAGCCACAGAAAAGCCTAAAATTAACTTGTTCAACAGTAGCTTGTGGTTCAGATCAGACCAAATGGGCCAGACTTCGCTCCCCACGAGTATCAGTGAGTCTTGGCCGCCCATGGCCCTTTTGCTGGTTTAGCCCTGTTGCTTCCTTGGAGCCCTTTTGATAGATCCTGAACACCGAAATCGGGGCTGTAATTTTGATAGATGCTCTGACCTAGTTATCTAGCCACAATCAAATCCTTACACTTGCTAATTTTCCTTGCTTCTAACACATCAACGTTAAATATAACATGTTCACTTTCTGCCTAATGTACAAGTGCTATAATAATCAGTGTTACGAACTTTACCTGTCAGTGGTCACATTTTATATCTGCTTGGTGTTCATTTCCCATGCTGAATGAAACTCTTGGTTTATATAATTTTGCATTGGATAAGTATTTTATTTAAACACGGCATCCTTATTTAAACCTTTAACCACATGATATTTTCTGAAGCCTATTGGTTAGTAATTCATCCGGCTATTTTTGTGTTGAATTCTGTAGAATCAGCTCTGAATAATCCTGTGTGAAACTGGTAATCCAGAGGGAGTGGTCCAAGTACAAATTGTGGAGGAGGACAACTCCTTAGCACAGTTCTGGTGACCAACCCCACATTTGCACACCATTGAATTAGGTAAGTCATCTACGGTATAACTAACTTTTGTTTTATTTAACACAGTTTAGGACTTTATGCACACAAGCTGCTTGGTTGGAGAGCAATGTTTCTATCTCATCATAGCAATGACAATTTTACTTTTGTTGGAAAGTCAATGGAATGGCAAATGTCACTTTTTGTACAGTTGTTAATTTCATATTTATTTATCCGCTGATCAGGCATAACATTCTGACCATCCTAATATTAGGTTGGTCCCCTGTGATGCACTGTGTATTTGTCAAAAACAGCATTAACTTCTTCAGCAATTTGAGCAACAGTAGCCATTCTTCACTCTCCATGTCAATGAGCCTTGGCCTTCCATGACCCTGCACCCGGCAACCAGAAATAATGCAAATTCTTTATAGAAGCCACATTATTAACATTTTGGTGGTTAAAAGGGATTGCAAATCATTCATTGCATTATAAATAAAGACTTATAAAACTTTTGAAGTGGTAGCCCTCTGCAAGAAAGGCCTGGCTTCATTTCCCTGCTATCTGGGATGGACTGGTGACCTTTCTGTGATGTGGCCAGTGGTGTCTATCTGACTAAAATAAAAATCTTCTCTTTTCATCACTGTGCAGTGAAATTTGTCCTTTGCATGTCCTCATGACCTGTCAAGTCTGGACATCAAAACGGCAATTGTCTGATCACAAGCCCAGTTCTCTAGCCACCAGGCCACAGCTGCCTCTGTAAAACTGCCATTGGCTGAAGAAAACTTGAGCCTAAAACTATTTCTTACTTCAAATTGCATTCATGGTTGCTGGGAGGCTAATGGGTAATGGCATGCATGGTTGCACACTTGCCTGATTTTGTTTTGATTCCCATTTTGATTTTGGTCTTTTATTTGGGGAGCCGATTTTCTCTGGGTGTTTCTGCTTTCTGTCACAGCCCAAAGACATGCAGTCAGGTTGGAGATACAAAATTGTCCCTCTGTACATTTACCTTGTGATGGACTGGAGACCAGTCCTTTGTGTTTTCTACCTGTTACCTGGTGAATTGTACGCAATCTGTCATTAAATAAGTTCATTAAAAAACTTTAAAGTTGTAATATTATTTTCTGTTTTTAGTTTTTACAAGACTGAACACCTGAAATAATGGCTGTTGTTGTAAGTACCTCTATATAAAATCTATATTTAACTTAGTGTCGAGTGTTTGTCATGTTGCATTCTTAAGCTGACAAGACTATCAAATAGTGTTGAAACTTTGAAGCTTCAACTGTTTAGTGTTTCACTTGTCCAATCAAATTGTCACAGTCAAACAGTCCATCCTTTTTATGATCTTGCTTTATTATGAGCGTTCTACGAAAGCGTTCTCATACTTTTAAAACGAATATGACGACTTCATATCTGATTGGGAAGTTTTACACACCACTCTTACTATCTTCCCACTCACCTGCTTTTTATGTTTTTAGTTTTGAGAACCACGTGACTCATTAAGTTTTCACCAGATGCCTCTAAACCTCTTCTTACAAAAATAATGTAATTATTCATAGTCAGAACAAAGCTGCTTTTATACAGGGCTATAGAGTGTAGCCTCTAATCCTTGATCCTTAAGAAGTTTTTTTTTTGTAATAAGGATTTAGTCAATTCATGTGAAAGAGCTTAGTGTGTCCTAACAGTAACCCATTATTTAGACCGGGTCTCAGTGGAGCAAGTGTTTGAGGATTAAGTGCTTTTAAACTGTTGTTCATTTGCAGGGTGGAACATTTCGCATCGTATCAGAAGAGGAACAGACACTCAGGGCTAAGCTTGAGCGACTAACAGTAAAAGATCATGGGCCAGTGTTTGGACATTGTACTAAGCTGCCTGACCACACTGTACAGAAGGTACTGTGACTATAATGCACTCTATTATGCATCCCAGTAGCTAGGAAACTGTAGGACAATTCAGTGTCTCCAATTAATCTGCATGTTTCAGTACTGTGGGAGGGAACCGAAGCTCCAGGAGGAAACCCACACAAAGGGAGAACATGCAAATAGGTGCTGTCCAGGATGGGTCTGATTTACTAAAACCATAAATAAATCCCAAATAAACAGAAATACTTTGCTTAATCGGCTCACTTAAGTCCACATGCAGTTAGTGGGCTTTATGTACATGCTTTTCTGAGCATAATTACATGTGGAGGCCATGTTCAAGTTCAAACATCCATCCATCGATCCTTTTTTTTAATTATCTTGCTTATTCATATTTAAAATATCTGCTTGTCAATTTAGGCCAAAGATGAGTTGAATGAGACGGAAGAGAAAAAAACATTGGCTGTGAAGGAGCTACGGGACATCATGAGGGAGAAGGCTGAAGGTGGAGATGAACTGACAAAGGCAGTGCAGGACAGTTTTGGGGAGAAATCTGACACTGTTCTGGTGAGATTCATTAGAGCAAGAAAATATGACCTAAACAGAGCGTTTGAACTCATGAAAGGTGAGAAAAGACACTATTAAAATGTGGTTATATATTTAATACCAATAACACAAACATCCAACAACAAAAGCACACAATGTATTGACCTGCACTTTGCCACAGGGTACATACGTTTCAGACGAGATTACCCAGAGCTTTTTGAGAACCTGAGTCCAGAGGCCGTACGAAGCACTATTGAAGCTGGTTACCCAGGAATCCTCACCAGTAGAGACAAATATGGCCGTGTAGTGCTGCTCTTCAACATAGAGAACTGGGACTATGAAGAGATCACGTTTGATGAGGTAAAAATAGCATTAAATAAGAAAGGAGTGGAGGAACTCTGTGCCAATGGATCTCCTACAGAAATACTTAAATCAAAGCTTAAAATTATTTAAATAAACATTCACCATACTGCACATATTTTTGCCAAACACCAAGTAGCTGAATGTAGACATCCAGCATCAATGCATTACAGATGTGAAGCATGTAGATGGGCTTTGGAAGATGATGTTTTTTAAGAGCTGTGTTGTCGCTATTGTTATTTTGTATGAAAGTCACACATTGAAACACATGAAGCTCTAGAATCTCATTTGTTGTAGATTATCAAGGCCTACTGTGTAATCTTGGAGAAGCTGTTGGAGAATGAAGAGACTCAGATCAATGGCTTCTGCATTATTGAAAACTTCAAAGGTTTTACAATGCAGCAAGCATCTGGCATCAAACCCACAGAGCTGAAGAAAATGGTGGACATGTTGCAGGTAACGTGTTCAATGTACCTTTTGTGTTCACATGCATGTTATGTTATGCCTATAGAGGCTAGTGAAACCTAATAAGCCAGCTTATATCCAATTGGATGGGAATTTCAAAATGAAAAGTTTGTATTTAGTGACATTTTAACATTTTTATTCATGTAGTGTATAAAATGACTCTTGACATTTGGACTTACTGATTATTAACCGAATTGCTGTAGGATTGCTTGGAACACCCCATAGTGCAAATGAACCAGTAAACATGAAACACTTGAATGCTGTGTGAATGAAAAACTTAAAACAGTAAACGGAATGTTACAGAAAATTGCATATTAAACCGGAAACAAATTATTTAGATACCCAATGTGGTGTTCATCCCTATGACTACGATAGGGTAGGATGAAGTTTAATTAACACCATCATTACTTTGTTCAATGTCCTACAGATTCTGAAATGACATAATGAGATATTAGATATGAAAATGAGATCCTGCTACAAGTGTTTCTCTTAATAATTTGGATTTGTTGTTTGTTTATGTACAGGACTCTTTTCCTGCTCGTTTTAAAGCAGTTCATTTCATTCACCAACCTTGGTACTTCACCACCACCTATAATGTGGTCAAGCCATTGCTGAAAAGCAAACTACTGGAGAGGGTACGTTTGTTATTAATGTGAAAATGTTAGGGTTGCATAAGGACGTCTGACTAAACATCTCCCATGTTTTATGTACCTGAAGGTGTTTGTACATGGAGAGGACCTGGAAAGCTACTACAAGGAGTTTGAAGCTGATATCCTGCCTGCAGAGTTTGATGGGAAAGGTCCCAACTATGATGGCAAGGCCATAGCGGCGAAACTTTTTGACTGATACTAAACATTGTAACTATTATTAAATACTATTTTTGGCATGTGAAATCAATGGACCCAGATGAAATGTTTGCAAATAAATGGCCCGCACTTATGTCTGGATTCTAAATATTTAATAACATGCCGTGAATGATGCATGAGGTAGACTTTCAGCATCTGTGGTTATGTGACAACTACAATAGCATTCTTACATTCATTCTTACACTATAAAAATTCTAGTTCCTTAGAAAATCTTTCTTTCTTTTCATGTGAGGATTAAAGAATGTTGCAGAGAGAATACAAACAGGTAAAAACTCCAGCCTTATGATACATTTTATCTGATCCCGTTTTAAGATAGACCCTTATGAAATTTATTTTTATCATATTGATTAGAATTGGGAAATCCATAGCCCAGCAGTTAGAGTACTTGACTAGTAATCAGAAAGTCAGTGGTTCGAGCCCCACCACTACCAGGTTGGGCCCATAACTCTCAAGTTCTTATTCACAAAGACTGTATACCATTAATGCATTGTATGTGACATTGAATAAAGGTGTATGTAAAATGATGAAAATGTAAATGTAAAATTGCCATAAAGTCATTTGTCTTAATTGCCAGCTTCTATGGAGTGTACATTACTAAAATCACAACTAAATAAAAACACAAGGCCTTTCAGGGTATTTTACTGTAGTATATGTGCTAGGAAAAGCAAATGGATCCCATTATACATACACAGCTGTTAATTTTTCCACCTTATACATACACAGTTGTTCATATAGTCCTCATAACAGGCAGACTTATTACCAGTTTCATATGATCATACAAAGTTGGAAATAAAAATAATAGATTTTAATTGATTCAGCTGATGATGGTATGATACATGTAGACATGTAGACTTCATTTTATACATGTTTTCTCAAGTGCATACTCAATTTTCTGTTCTTTGTTTATTTTTCCCTAAATGTATAGTACTAAACCACGCTGGGTGCATTATGAGTCGAATGCATTACTCATCTTGTTCATACAGAACGGAACCACAGCACAGGTCCTTGAAGTTTCATGTTTGAGGTCATTCCAGGTGCACCTTTATTCTCTGGCAGATAGCATTAGCATAGCTGACAATGACTTTGTCTATCCAAGTCAAAGATTGAGGGAAAAGCATGGCACCTTCAAAGAAACCCAGATGTCCTCCATGCTGCGTCAGCACAAATATTACATTCTCCTTTTGTTCTGTAGAGGACGGTAAGTTTTATTATCTGATTATACATGTAATATTATACACACATTAACTTATTTGTCAATAATGGCTCGAGAGTTGCATTTGACTTGGATGTACTCTGGATTACACTGGTGAACAACTTTGTAACATTAGATCACCAAGGTTTAAAATGACCTGTCCAACAAGTTGTACAACAATGCATGTTTAGGTATCCACATACTACAAACCCAGTTTTGGTTAAGTTAGAATATTTTTAGATGAAACGATGATCTTTGACATGGCTGCTGACCAGTAAAGGCACCTACACGGGTGACTGCTAATCACAGATGGTGGTGCCTAAGTGTCCACATGTTTTACTGCTCTCTGTAAGACCACCAGCAAGCAAAAAGAAGTAATTAGCAGCACAAATGTTGGAGGGACCTCAATGAAGTATTGCGAAACCAACATAAGCAAAAACATTTCCATTTGGGAGGGGGATTGTCTTAAATTTGTTTTATTGCCAAACAATAATTTTAGGTAAGTCAGTACTCTTACCTATGAGAGTAGGTTCTGTAAGACACACTATCTGGCCCAACTAGGCAAATCATCTGTAGCAAAGAAGTGTCCTTATAAATAATCACATACAGCAAGTGGATCACATGGCCCTGAAAAATTCAGCACCAGCATCTGAACACAGAGCTCCTATAACACAGACTGTGTAACAGTAATAATAAAAAAGCTGCTTTACACCAGTGCCAGTATAAATCTACCTAAAAGTCCTGTAATCTCTCTAAAAGACCGGTAAAGTGGTTTAATCTTCAGCATTAAAGGTTTTCTTGAGGAGGCCTTTACACAGTAAGTCCAACACAGACAAAAACAAACATCCAAAAATAATAAGAAAAAACAAATGCTCTAAAACTTTCAATTAATTTAAAAATAAATATAAATTAAAATAATAAGCACAAGAGGTAAACATGTTATTATTTCTCTATTTGCCTTCTTGTGCTTAATTTTCAAGTTTTATTTAAATTCATTTAAATAATTAAGTGTTGTTTGCTATTTAAATAAAAAAAATAAAACAAATAGTTAAAAATCATGATTATGTATTTAAATGGGAATTTAAGGTGTTTAAGTCAGACATCATAAAACATTCATTAATTTGGTCATCTAAAAGCATTGTTTTTAAAAATATGTACATGACAAATTCACGAACGCATAAATAGCTTGGTGAACATTGTTTAACTAAGTCCAGTGGAAATCTGATGCCAGATTCAATAGCAACAACTTATAATCAAAGATAATGTAAAATAAAATGGTCAACTTTTGTTATTTGCTTAAGACTAATGCAGCAGCATTTCAGATCAACTGTACTTTATTTGAGAAAAAGCAAGGAATCCAACTAAAGCTTTTAAATCAATCTTTAGATACAAAGATCAGGCAGTTATCTGGCTGTTTTTTTATTCTGATGATTATTTGGAATGTATTTTAGACACATTAACAGTATATTATTTTGTTTCATCTCAAACTTAATGTGGGTATGAAATGATTAACATATATACTACCTGCTAGTGTGCGAGGAATTGTCAAAAGGGACTCATGGACAAGAGGGTCATCTAGTGAATTCACCATCAGAAGTGGAACATTTACCTGACAGACAAAATATAATTAGCAACTGTCACTCGTTTATAGAATCTAATGTGAAAGTATAACTACTGTGAGCTTTTGAGTATAACTACTGTGAGCTTTTGAGTATAACTACTGTGAGCTTCTACAAACTTTATTTCCCAAAGTGTTAGGACTTTTTGTAAGTCTCTTAGATATCTAACTGATTAAGGTGGAACTAAATCATTGATAAACCTTACTGTATTGTTTAAATATTAACATATTTATGCCTGCAATATACTGCAAAACATTTGAGACACTTGAAACACTTCTGTATAATTATAATGTTTGGTTCTCTTCACGTAAAAGTGTTTCAGGTTGAATTTCTTAATTCAGTGTCTTAAGTGATGATACTTTTTTGAAGTACACCCAGTACACAACAGTAATTAATGGCTGAGATCTTTTCAGATTTCTTTTACAATATTATGAACAGCAGATAGTGAAGGACAAAATCGTTTGCAATCGTGGCTTAAAATTTTGACTATTAAAATTTAAACTTGCTGAGACCCCACAAGACCGGATTCTCCAACCATGATCCCATCAATGTTACTAGATCACCTGCTCAACTTAAATATTCTAGAAACTTTTCACTTTTTTGGCCTTATATTTTAATTTAAAAAATGAATGTATACTTACGTTGTGGATGTATTTTACACAGCTTTCATTTTCATAATATTCTCTTAAAGAACCATGACCATGGAACTTCCTGAGAATAAACACACAAACAGAGAGTAACGTGAAACCTAAAGGATCCACCATATACCATAGTAAAGCCATTTATAAAGCAGCTTTTTATTCCTCGACATGACTGATAAATGGGTCATTTTTAATGAATCCGACGGTTATAATTAAGCAACATTTTTTTATTTGCTTTAATAAATTAGCCCCTTACTGTAAAGATGTTCTTGCAGAAGACTAACTTCAAATATTCTGTACGACTGACACAAACACAAAAAGAAACACACAAATACATTCAAAATATTTAGAAAAAGAGTCTGTAATAAAATGTCACTTATATAATACCTCATTATGATGTCATCAATCTGTGTAAGTGATGTAGCGGTGTAAAGACGACATAGGTCTGGAACCTTCATTTTGCTTGATTCTGTCTCAAACAAGCTTTTCCTGTAGTGCAAACATACTGCTGTTACTGTAATGCATTATTATAATCTTAGATTAATAATAATAACTATTATTATTATTCTTTGATCCTACTGACTTGTGGGACAAAATTATCTTTTTCATATTGTCTGTCATGAAGAAGTTATAGAGTCTCCTGCACTGGCCCCACTGTTGAAATGTCTCATGAGCTCTGGATCAGATAACAAAATACATACAAATATTAATGACTGGATATACCTTTGTTTCATTATATAAATAAACACAGTGTTTTGCCTGACCTGTATATACCTGATCAGCCTT
>JAYDZF010000003.1:14753219-14766867 GCA_034509105.1 Microcambeva barbata
TTTGAGTATGATGCTACAAGCCTGGCACATCTAAGTTTTCCTAATCCTGTTTGCAGGTTGGGTTGGGAGCGTCGGTGCACAGCCAGGTTTTAGTCTGGGTCCTGACTGGGCCACTTAAGAACATTGACAGAGTTGTCCCAAAGTCAATCCTTTGTTATCTTGGCTGGGTGATTAGGGTCGTTCTGTTGGAAGGTGAACCTTTGCCCCAGTCTGAGGTCCAGAGCCCTCTCAGTCCACCACCATGCTTCACTGTAGGGATGGTACTTGCCAGGTGATGAGCGATGCCTGGTTTCCTCCACACATGAGGCTTGGCATTCAGGCCAAACATTTTTTTGGTTCTTGGTCACCTCCCTGACTAAGGTCTTTCTACCCTAATCACTCAGACAGTCTGTGTTGCCAGCTCTAGAAAGAGTCCTGGTGGTTCCAAACTTCCTCCATTTATGGATGATGGAGGCAACTGTGCTCAGTGAGACAGATTTTTTTACTACATTTTCCCAGATCAAATGTGCAAATATTCAAAACAATCATATTTCATAATACACTTTGGGGTATTATAATTATAATTGTGACTGACTAGGAGCAGCTTGCTTTTGCAAGCTGTTGAATAGTTATACAGAAACATTCCCTTTGTTTTAAATGCGCCTGAAAATGAATGAGTGAGTGAATGAATGAATGAAAATATGTTAGACCAACATTAGATTCTTTCTACCGCTTTACTTAGCCCTTTAACTTTATTGTCTGTATATTGCTTTGCTCATTGTCAACATCTACAACCTTAAAGTGCCCCTAGTGGTCAAAAGCAGTTCGATTAAAGTCTTCTCAGCTATTTTTTGCTTTGTACATGTGGTTATGATGTTACTCAATGGGCCACTATTCAAACCTGTCAGTTTGCCACATGCATCATAAATGTAACATAATATTTCAGTAAACAGTCACTTTTGCATGACTAATATTACAAGCTTCTCTAAATGTTGTGCAAAAGCAAGAACATTTCTAGAACACTTTCTTGCATTTACACAACACACCCAACAGGTGTTTTCTAATTCAAAGTGATTCATTCCAGTTTGAGCCAGAGCAGAACATTTATTCATGTCTACATGTCATCATTTCTTACATCTCCACCCAGCTGTAATGTCTGAATTATGCAATTCCTTTCTTATACTGATAAAAACCAGCAGGAAGCATTTAGCATGCATAGTAAACACACTGGCCTCCACCAGTGAAAAAAAATCCAACGAATGACCTTGGCTTTGACCACTGAGCTGCTTGTGTGTCTCAGTCTCTAGGGAACGAATGCTTATTATTCTTTGATTGTGTCTCATGAGAAGTGATTTTCTGGCTTTCGGGTCGTCTTGAACTAATTACACTTCCATATGTTTCAGAGAGCTGGTGTTAAGTAAAAACACACCTTGCTTTGAAATGCCACTACGACAGACAATCTATCTTCTGAAAATGTAGTTTTTGCTCTTTGGATTTACTTTTATAAATGATGGATTTTCTTTTTTGTATTTGATGTTATTAGGCTGGACATCTATTGTTGGAGAATTCTTTGAACTATCATCAAAGCTAATAAATTGAATATTTTTTTTATAAAGAATAACCTTTCCATATGAATATTATTGACCAAAAATTGTTAACCCTTTTTTTCTTGCTGTTAGGTGAGGTGTACTTCCTGCAGCATCCTGTAAAGCTGAACTTCACAGAGGCTGTGTTGGCGTGTGAGCAGGACGGAGCTCAGATTGCTAAAGTGGGCCAGCTTTATGCAGCGTGGAAGTTTGTGGGGTTAGATCAGTGTGACGCAGGGTGGCTGGCTGATGGCAGTGTACGTTACCCAATTGCCAAACCCAGAGCCAACTGCGGCCCACTTGAACCCGGAGTGAGAAGCTTTGGCTTTCTTCCCCTGCATTCAAAATTTGGGGTCTATTGTCATAAAGTCAGATGGTAACATTCTTACACAGCCGTGGTGATCAATTACATGGATGTACAGTACGCTTTGATGATTCACCTTTTGTATTATCGATGGAAGGTAATCTGAGCTGTTATATGCGAGAATATAAGCTTGTATTACAATCAGACCAAGCATTTTAACATTAAGCATTTAGCAGAAAAAACTGTCCTTCATATCATTTGTATATTATTATTTGTCTGTTATTATTTGTATGACGTGGATATAAACGTCAAACCTAGCAATGTCACACTCAGGGAACTCATCTGTATAAACTGCCCTTGCCAACTGAGCTCAGATTAGCAAATCCACAGAACAGCACTGCATAATAGATAGGCTTTCCAAAGTCTAGCTTTGAGGGGTCGGTCTAAAACAGCTGGGTGATTTTGATTGAACACACCTCAACTGTCTTATTAACACGTTAGGTGAAACATTAAGAACAGTCATCACTGAATTGCAATTGACTTCAGCACCCAGAGACAAAAAAAATAGACAATTCGGATTCTGAAAATTCTGGCACATACAGAATTTCTGGTGGAATCAATGCTTGATCTTGAAGAGCACTTTCACTGCTTTCATGGACGGATTATGTAGAGCTGGAAGCTAAGAAAGCTCATTACTAGGAACTGGACACAGAACAGTGTATGACCTTCTTAAGCTTTTTTTTTCTTTGGGTGGTTGCTTGTGTCAACTGGAAACACTGAGCGCAAAACTGGAATTCAACCTAGACAAGTTGCCAGTCAATTGCAGGTTGCTCACTGATTTTCTCACTCAGTAGAGTGTTGTCAACCTGCATGCTTGTTTATTTTGATTTGGGAGGAACTACTCACAAACTCAGGAACCCTTTACAGTACATCACCCACTCTATCAGCTGCTATAATAATTACTAATAATTACTAATTATATGGTTGTTGTTGGACAATTAAGAAAATTTACAGCAGTAAATTATCTGACAGTTTGATGTCTACGTACAGACTGGATATGTCTGGAAAAATGAATGAGGGTTTGTGATAGATTGGTGCCCTGTCTGGGAATTATAACTGCATTGTGCCCATTGAATCCAGAAGGAACTGGATCTGTGACGATTCGGGACCAGTATAGAAGAGGTGATTTATTATTATTATTATTATTATTATTATTATTATTATTATTATTATTATTATTATTATTGTTATTGTTATTATTATTGTGTGTTTGCCAGTGTTTTATTGGATTTGGACAAATATTGAAATAAAACAAATAATCATAAAACATTATTAACTGTTTTCACCTTTATTTTTTCAGCCTGTGGCCAAAACTATTTCCCAGTTCACTTGGGCTTAAAGTTCAGCTTGATTGCCTTTGTAAATCTTTTGCACCATCTGATGGTTAAAATCAGAATTGACATTTCTGCATTTATTTATTTACTACACTACTAAGATCCTGATTTCAACTAACCCACGACCATGTAACATTAAAACGGACAACGTGTGAAACACCTTCAACATCTTGATTTGTACATTTCTTCAATAATTTGCCAGTGAAAAGCACACAGGCAAGTCACACCGGATTTGCTAATATAATCTTATTCTAAAAACAAAAAAGGGACATAAACCAGCAATCACTTAAAAAGCATTGCAGAACAACATCAGCAGAAACAACAGTGACAGTGATTTAATGAAATATAAGAAATACAGGCGAGAACACTGACAATGTTCTATTATTTTCAGAGAAGCTTGTGTGAATTAACATCAGTAATGACATGACGGACATTAGTTTCTGTGTCTTATCTAATAGCACATTATAAACAAAATAAAACTACTAAAGTAAACCAAAACACAACTGATAATACATTCTTAGATTGGGTTCATTTATTTATTGTATGTAGTGGGTAACTTTGTGTCACCCACTATGTTTTGCTAAGTGACAATAGACTAGATGTTGACTTCCTAGCTCTTTTCTATTTTGTCATATTTTGGAAGGGAGACTTGTCTTGTCACCCAAACGCGATGTCACCCCGGACTTTTCTCTTTGAACAAACACGACTTCGATTTAACGATTTTAAAACTGGCTTCTATTTTAAATATCAGCCTTGACGTTTATGGCGAGTTAAAGCTTTGTTTACAGTTTAGAGTATCTAAAATACAGTGTCTGTGTTAGCATTACTTTGGTACACAAAGCTTGAATAGTTGCCGAAAGCTGTCGGCATTATAGGTATTGGTCAGAACTCTCGATTAGGTGACCCTTATTACAATTATTGTTGCTGGGTTTTTTGTTTGTTTGTTTTTGTTTTGGTTTGTTGTACTGTTTTGTTACTGTTGTTGATTACATACCGATAATTTAAGTGATCACTAGAGGGCGTACTTTACTCTCTTGAAATTCTGGGCAAAATCTGATATTTTAAAGCCAATAATTTTGAAGCAACGTCACACTCACAGACTTGCCTGACGCCAGGAGAGAAGTAAGTAATCCGTTACATTTAGAAGCACATAATTGCATATAATTATTTGAGTCACAGATGTCCAATTTACACCCCTTATTTAAAAAAACATTTTTTAAATTTAAAATAACAAGAAAGCTGTTCCACGTAACTGTACTACTGTTCTTCTGGATTTTGTGAATATAGGTGCACACTTCTGATAAAACACAGTGTTATGGCTGTGTAATTAAAAACAATAGCTACAGATTTCTATACTTGGAACTACAAAGGAAAATAGATCTGCAGAGAAATACATGCTTTCTCGTGAAGTTCAAACATCCATGGAAACTATACATGCTTTACAGCTGTATGTGAAAGCTACAGGAAGACTTCAGGAAATCCAAGTAATGTAGGGTTACTGCAATACATATTGGCTATTGTTTAAAATATAATACTCACAAAAGGGCAAATTAAATAATATAATTCAGATTCGACTAACCCTTTGACAAATGTTTGTTAAAGAAAAATGTTTACACACCTCAAATAACTGGCTTGTTATAATACTCATTACAAATTACGGTATCTCATTACGAATTCTGGTATTTCAAATAGGGGTAAGGACTTTAAATGTTGTGTGTTTCAGGTATAGAAGTTCAGCAGTGGCACATAGAAAATCTTGCTAAACATTTGTGGAGTTTCTGCAGAGTATTTAATGAATATACATTATGGATCTTAACCATTTGCCAGCTCTGTAACAAATTGTATGTGCCAATAAAATCAATATTGTAAAATACAATAGAAGTGTCTGCAAAATATACAACTTAGGTTACACAGAACAATCTGAAACACCCAAATATTTTGTGTTTTGCTTTTGTCAGGAAAGATTAGGTTAATGTACTTGTAAATGCTACCAACAAAACACATTATTGAACATAGAATTAGCAGTACATTGTGTGAAAAGTGTATGCTAGCATTCTACAATGAATAGAGAACATTAGGAGGTTTGTGCTGTGCCAAGACAAGCCAGTTGTCTTATCATAGTTACAGTATGTTAATGCGTCACATTGATTTTCATATTCTCATTAATTTACATTTCACTTATGGATGGTGCATATCAGTCATAAAACTCAATCCTCTTTCTTGCATTCATTATGAAGGCTTTGCCAAGTACATTGGTGTGTAATCAATTTACACTGAATAAATGTCCTGGTAATATATATTGTGGTAATTTACCAACAAAATAAAAAGTCGATCTGAAAATATTTAGTTTGACATTGATTAAAATGTTGATGAACTATAGATAAAAGTGTGTAACAAAGCTTTTCAAACCGCTACACATAACATGGAACACATTTAGTTAAATGTCAACAATGAAATTTTATTGTATATGAGGTTTCCAAACCCTGAATTGCAACTCACTGCCCAAAAATGGGTTGTAGTGAAAAGCATTAAGTAAAGAAACAAATTTTAACAGACACATAAACCATGAATGTGTACATGGACACATTATGTCGAAGCTTAACAATGGGACCAGATTGACAACATTTTATTAATTAGACATATTTTGTTTTTATGCTTATTTGAGTTGCCTGTTTGTGTTTAAAAAACCTGCTTTAAAACATGCCTTGTCATGAATGCTCTGCTTGGCGATGCCTGATTGTAATGATTGTTAGAATTAAAGAGGAACAGCCCACCACATCAATCATGGCTTTGGTGGCATCTGGGCTTGAACCCAAAATTTTGGATGATATAGTAAGTGTTTTTCTGTCGAGCTACTTCGGAGCCCCAATCTTCTTACCTGGTGGCCTATAGTTTATGTTTCAGTCTAGAATTAAAAATCGAGGACGCATTAGGCTCTACTTTATGCTTATAAACACTTTTTGTGAACACTTTTCTTCAAATGATTAACTTTGAATTGAAGGGTATACTTACTACAGTCTACTAAAATGTTAATACTTTCTTCTGTTTTGCAGCAGATAGGCACTGAGTAACACATACAAGTACATAAGGTAATGTGCATTGCAGTATACATTGCAGGGTTACTGCTTTTCCTGTGAGAAAATAAAGCGCATAGAAATTCTTTCTGCTAAGAAGTCCTTTTCATTTCAAGTGTGGTCCTTAAGTTCTGTCTAGAGAACCTTTGTGTTCAGTTGTTGACTGTTTTTGAGTCTTTTGATGGATCTTTTTTGAAGTCTGTTGTTTGTGGTTTCTGTTAAGGAGAAAATCAAACCAAATTAATGAGAATTAAAATAGACTGGCCTTTATGTCATTTGTCTTTTCACTATAGAGCCCACAAAGTCAAATATTATATTGATTGAATTTAGGCACTGATGCTGTTCATTGGGGCTGAGATCTCTTTAAATCAAGCTGTACTTCATGTCTTTATAGACCTTGCTTCAGACAAGGATGCATTCTCTAATATGATGTCAATATATCACATGATTATGGCATGTTTTCTTGTATGTACTTTAACCTGTTAGCAATTGTGGTGACCAAAACACTATTAAGTCATTTGAAGGGGTGTCTCAATACTTTTGTCCATATACTGTAGTATTTACAGTGTCAAGTGGTGACATTTGTTTAAAAAAAGTTTTGTTATACATACTACAAACATTTTACTTACTTTCTATACACTCAACTTTTGGCTCTTCCCAGTGACCATCTGGCATACAGCGTATCACAGAAAGGTGGCGCTGTGTGAATCCAGGGTTACATTGGTAGCGGATGATGGAATTTACTTCATAGATTTCTTCACTTTTTCCTAACATCTTGGCACTTTCCACTTCAGGGGGTGCAGAGCATTTTACTGAATGAGGAAATAAAAAGGGTTAATTTCTCATATATATGTTATTACAATATATACGTTTCACAGACATTCACATATTTGTACTATTATTAAATCACAATTAAATTGTTCAGGGTATCAGACTGTTTACGTTTTGCAGCTCCCACCAGACCTTTAGTATTCACCATAAAAGCACATTCCTATGTACACATACACATTGTATTATCTGTCTTTCTTATATATTAAGTGTTATTCCAGAGCATAGTAATGCAGAAGTACAATATAAAGTCTGTTTTTTAAACTGTAAAATTAAAAATGGCTACTTACCAGGTCTACTCTTGCATGTGAAAGGCAAATTGTAGTTACAGGGCACATCATTCCATTGGCCATTCTCGTGCCACACCATTACTACACAATCTTCATCATGATTAAAGTAATTATCTGGCTGGTTAGGTCTCCAGTTTGTATAATCCTGTAAAATGAATTTAGGACAATATGTAACATAAATACATTTGAACGCATGTCAGAATTAAGAAAACATACATAATTAGACTTTACCATAGGGCTGTCATCCGTCCAGTGGAATACATTTTGCTTGTCTCTGTCATTAAGTCCAATCCACTGGTAGTCACCAACCTTATCTATGCAGTTCCATAATGGTTTATGGTAAACACTTAAAGTCAATCAATACACATTACATGTATTTATATTAGTGCATGTTGATACTTACTGTTAACAAAGTCTTGTTCCTCCTGGGAAGTAATGCTAACCAAGTGAGAGTTTAGCTCTTGACAGTGCTCTTCAGCGCTCTTCCAAGTCTTTCTATCGCTAAAGTGGATATAACAGCTTCCTTTAAATTTCTCCCAGCCATCTGTACATCCTGACACTGCTAAAAATATAATCAGAAACGAACAAATATCACAATTATTACCTTTACTTCATTTCAGAGCTAGTTGAACAAGGGAACAC
This sequence comes from Microcambeva barbata, assembly GCA_034509105.1. Lineage (NCBI taxonomy): Eukaryota > Metazoa > Chordata > Actinopteri > Siluriformes > Trichomycteridae > Microcambeva > Microcambeva barbata. Next base: position 14,761,317 of record JAYDZF010000003.1, read on the forward strand.
TAGTTGACTAGTTTTACCTTCAGTAAAATTCTGCTGCTCCAAAGCATTTGCTCCTCCTAGCAGTGTGGCAGGCAATGTAGTTGAACTGTTAGTGTTGCTAGGAGATTCTTCTCTGACATCTGCCAGGGCTGGAGGAAGATCTTCAGTCGGTTCTCCACTCCCATTTTCATTTTGTGAGAGTACGGATGTCTTGTTTTCTGTATGAGTGTCTGAGAAACTGCTCTCAATAAAGCTATAACCCTGGTCAATGCTATTAGCTGGTCTTGAGGTAACTGCTCTAACATCATCTCTTGTAAGAAAGATGTCCCCACTTGTTGAATGGCTTGGAAAGCCAGATGTTTCAGAAGTGTGTGTAGAGGTAAACCTACTAATATCACCTGAAATATGAACAGGACTACCAGACACCTCCTGCTTTTCAAGGGCTCGTTTAGTTAAACCAGTTGATAGGCTAGAACTGTAAATTACATCACCACTGTGAAGTTCGGTAAACCCAGAGCCATTCAAATCATCCCCACTGTGGAGGCCACTAACTTCAGAGCCATTAAAATAATCACCAGAGGCACTCAAGGCATCACCACTGTGGAGTTTAGTTAATCCAGACCCACTCAAGTCATCGCCACTATATTGTTCAGGGAATCCAGAGTCATCTCCACTGAATCCAATTTCCTCTGAATGTCCTTCCCTGAATTCCTGCTCTGTTTTGGGTTGTGGGAGGGTTACAAAAGTATTCTCATTATCAACCAAGACAATAAGATCTCCACTGCCAAAGCCTGAGAAAATACCACCTGATCCACTGTTTTCCTGACTGGATCCAGACTCATCACCTGACCCTGAATGTTCATGACTATTGTCTTTGGATACCAGGCTGGGATACAAAACATCTCTTGCCTCTCCTGCCTCTTGTGGGCTTTCTAAGGCAGATCCCTCTGCTGAAAGTATATCTGGCTTCTCTGTGAGGGTGACAAAAATGTTTAAATCCTCTCCAACCTGGTCAGATCCAGACACTACTTCACCAACAATTTCACTTCCTTGAACATCATCATCTCTAGAGATATCATGACTTGAAGAGGCCCTTCCAGATATAGGTTTACTAGGCAAGTTGCTATCAAATATCATCCCACTCGAAAGGCCACTACTAGATATATATTCAGTGGGGGAACTGAAGTTAAAAGAAGCCAGCCCAGAACCACTCTCTTCATCTGAAAAGCCAGTAATGACAGTATCAGCTGAAGAACATAATACTGAAAGTTAATAATCTACTATTCTTTATTTTATTGGGTACATATTATTAAATACAACTGATACCTGGGAGCATGTATGTGTGGTTAAAATCAGTATTTGTCCATGAACCATTTAGTACGTCCTCACCTGTCAGCGTTGACAGATTTGCTAAAAGAGAGATGATTATTAAGTACTTATCTGTTCCAATTATTTTTATTTTAAACATAAGTGGACACAGTAAATATTACCTCTAATGCAGTAGGCATCATATCTGGAGTAAAGGTCTGGGAATTCAGTTTGATTTACATATATGGTGTTAACACCTGTTTCCTTCTGGCTACAATCAATGCGGTTTGTTTGAACAGGGTAACGGACACTGCGGTCAGCTAACCAACCCGGGCTACACATATGAAAGCCCTGATTCCAGGCTGCATACAGCTCACCAGTCGATGCCAATGTGGCATTCTGTCTGAAGCAACTGTCAACTGCCTCAGAGAAGGTAAATCCTTCTGAGGAGCTAAGATGAAAGACCTCACCTAAAAATTTGAAAATTAAAGAAAGAAGAAGAAATTAAAAAAGAACCCAGAGCTAATGGGTTATCAGACTAAGATACCCAAATAATGATGATCCTCTTACCCTTTATTTGATCAATGTAGCAATACACATCAAAGCGCTCATATGCAGGCATAACCCCACTGGATCGAACCCCAGGAGCATTCTGATAATCTCCAGAGCATTCAAACAAATGCACAACAGGGTACCTGTTCAGAACAACAGTGTAAGCTATGTTCAATCACATCTTAATTTGTCCTTAATTTTAAATCAGCAACAGTAGATTTCAGATTAGTTGAGGCTTTAAAGTGGACCTGACAGACTGGTCCTGAAGCCAGCCAGCATTGCACTGATGGAGACCACCTTCATAGGCTGCTTGCAGCTGGATTGGAGTGGCTATTTCAGCTCCTTGTCCCTGACAAGCCCTCTGAGCCTCTGCAAACGTGAAAGAAAAGTGACTGGATCCAGAGTGATAGAAGAACACCACTCCACTGGATTCTAGATATAGGATAAAATCATGTTAATGAGCATCAAATAAAAAAAATCAAGATTTTAAAAAGTTATATATTGAATGTCCTACATTCACTTACCAGTGATGCTACTTTCTGATTGCCTCTCATAGCCTAGATCAGGCTGAGCTGTAGCCACAGCAATCAAAGCCTCATCAAAAGTAGGAGGGATAGAAAGCAGTGTCTCCACGGTTGTTCCGAAGGCCTCTTGATTTCCAAACTCCCCTCGCACTTCATTCTCAGTGGTGACACTCTCAGAATACAGCTCTGGACTGGCAGTGAAGGTTCCTACACTGAATTTGGAGTCTGTTGTCATGTAAAGATCAGGCTCTGGGTTGAGGGAATGTGTGGTCCCAGAAACATCCGTTAGTGTACTGTGCAAGCCTGGGATTCTCAATACATTAGACACTGGAGAGTGTGGACCGGGTAAATCATCCTTTCCTAGGTAGTCAAAAGTTAAATTACCTTCACAAATTCAAAGAAATTAGATATTATATATATCTAATATATATATATATATATATATTTATTTATTTATTTATTGTGGCCACTGTGCTTACCTTCATAACAAATTGCATCATAACGTGAATCCGGGAGAGGAAAACCTGTCTGGTTTGTAAAACGGAATACTGTCCGCACACCCAGGAGCCCACCACCACACTGTGACCGCACAACGTTGATAGGGTATCTCACACTCCCATCTGCCAACCACCCAGCATTGCACACATCCATTCCAGCTTTCCAGGCCAAGTACAATTGCCCTGTGGTTGCTAAACGTGCTCCAAGTTTGACACATTGGTCTGTTGCTTCAGAAAAGGTAAACTTCTTTGTCGACATAGAGTAAAACACTTTACCTATTTAAAGAAAAGCCTTTTATAATGTATACAAGCATAATGCAATACAATTAAAACATCCACTTCAAACATTTTACTTAAATTTGATTATGGGTGGGTAACATGTTCTCGGGAGCATGTTCTCCCCGTGTCTGCATGGGTTTCCTCCCACAGTCCAAAAACATGCAACTGAGGTGTATTGGTGATACAAAATTGTCAATGACTGTGTTTGATTTAAACTTGCACCAATGAATAGTGTGTAATGTATAACAGAGTTTATTTCATAAACAAACAAACTATGATATATTACCAGACATCTTCTCTGCAAAGCAGTAAACATCATAAGTTTCATTGTCAGCTCTGATTCCATAGGTTCGTACACCTGGTAGTTGTGCCATGTCTCCATAGCAAGGCTCCCTGGGCACACGAATAGGGTACCTGGAGGACATGATAATAGTTTTGTAATTAAAATTTTAAATTCTCATTTTATTTGTTTATTAATTTTACTGACCTCTTACCAACCTCATTTTGTTTATGATTTTACCACTATGGAACCCAAGCACTAACACTCACATAGGATAGAATGGACATTAATCTAGATGATTTTGTACATTACAGTTACTTTAAATGTACTAGAGGATTTGGTATAAATGGTTGCATTATAGCCTGTGTTTGTATAGAGGTCTGTTTTGCATATAGTCCTATTATCAGTAATTATCAGTTCTATGCCTTAATCTCTTGGTATGGCGGCCAATCCAAGTGAATCATGTCATTAGGCTAAGTAATTTTAGGAAACCCTTTTCTTTAATTTTGCTTCACTGCTAAAATGTTATACTAATAAGGGAGCATAAAGGGAAGCTCAACAATCTATTAACCAAATAAAATGTTTAATTTGGATTAGCTGTCTTACCAGGAGATTGAAGTAATTGCTGATAATATCTCTTTTGTATCTCTATACAAAAGCAGGCATATTTACATTCTTAAATCAATTGTGTAATGGACCAAATTGTTTGTGAGTTGCTTTTCTGTAGAAAAGAGGGACATTGGCAAGTGATCCCAAACTTTTGAGCAGTAGCATATCTATCCCTGTCTGGAATACACTATGGTAGTGTAGCAGTTTATTGTTGGTTTAGTGCTTTGGACAGTGGTAGCCCAGTGGGTTGAGCTTTGGGTTATCAGTTTGGGCTATCAATGAAGCCACTGTTGGACCCCTGAGCAAGGTCCTTTACTCTCTCATCTCCAGGGGTTTCCTACAGTGGCTAACCATGTGCTCTGACCCCAGCTTCTAAACCAAACAGGGATATGCCAAAACGTTGTACTGGACACCTGGATATGTATATATGGCAAACAGAGGCATTGTATTCGGACATGTAACTACATTCTTTGAAACGGGAACTCAGAAAAACACCTTACCTGACTGTTTGGTCTGAAAGCCATCCAGCATCACACTGATGAAAGCCGTCTTCATATGCTGCCTGCAGCTGTTCAGGGGTTGCAATGACAGCACTGTTCTGGATGCAGGCAGTCTTTGCCATATCAAAGGTCAGGGTGTAGCGGCTGGTGACTTCTCTATAGTGGAACACAATGCCTTTGGGAAAAAAATGTATATTTTAACTATTTTCCTCATTTCATAGTTTATAAAAATGGCAACTGGACGACCAATATCAAGCTTGAAGATAAACACAATTACACAATGTTCTCATTTAGTTTAGTAATATTATCATACAAAGCTAAAAATATAAAAAATGTATGGTGCATTACCTTGAACTTGCATTTCCACCGAGTCATAGTTGTCCTCAAGGCCCTGCATGACCTCGCATCGGTATGTCCCAGAATCTTTGGAACGAAGATTCAAGATCTCTATGGAGGCATCAGTGGGTATTTCCGGATAGCTTACCATGGCTACCTTGTGCAAATAGTCTGGCTGAATGTTCACAAATCCCTCATTTGCCACCAGAATGACACTCATTTTGCCCTTGTTGATGTAGCTCCATTTGATGCGCTGTGACAGTGGGGCAACTGGAGGGGCTCCAGGGTCTGAAACTGTGCTGTTCTGGAAGTAGCAAGGAATGATCATCTTCTCACCCAGCAGAGGACGTAGTGGCTGCTCCATGGGGATGCTAACTCTGAGCAGGCTGTCCTCATCTGGCAAGAGAGATTCACTGACTCCGATTACACATGTAACTACAGCAAAGCACAATATATTCACAGTTCATTGTAATAACCCAAACCCATACCTAGGTGTACCCTCTTTGTCTAAGAATGAAGCATGAGAGAGATTATAAACAGTTTTCCTTACCATTTGGATCTCCATTTGTTATGGTTGTAGAGGAAATACTCAGAAATGCACAAAGAAGGAGCAGAGTAGTCATGGTTTATCTGTGGATCAACACAAAATGCCCTATTCATAAGTAAATGTGTGCTAAGATTCTCAAA
>JAYDZF010000003.1:14867291-14880260 GCA_034509105.1 Microcambeva barbata
GTTTCACATGGCCAGACGGGTTCTAATTAAGTGATTATTCAGTTCAACAGGTCTTATTGTGTGGCTAGTGAAATTAAATCCAACTGTCAATTTGAACTGAATTAACTGGTTGATGAAAAAGCCAGAAAGGCAACAAATTTCTCAGGCTAGGAAGGGCTGAACAGCATTTCACCATCTATAACTGAAATAATTATTTAAAGCATGTGTTACTTATTTTATCCAACATTAAAATCAGTATGATGATCTGAAACATGCACAAATAATAAAATTGATGTATATGTCCTTAAATATGTGATTTATTATATATAAAATATCTAATATTTATTTTACCAATGCAGAGAGTTGAGCACAAGCATGATCATGAAAGTCTTCATCTCGGGTTCACATACAAACATTACTTCACATCACACCACATGGCTCCCTGTGGTTAAAACACTGGTTGGCTAATGGTTGAAAAAAGCTTTTTGCATGCCACATGAAAATATACAGTTTGTGGGTAAAGACCAAACACAAGGTTTGATGAATGGATGTAAAATCATGTAATTGCTAGCCTCTTGCATCAGCCTTCTTTAAAAAAAATAAAGTGCAAGAAGCTGTTAATGTAATTTTACTTAGTGCCAATACATTAACAGACTGGCAGCAATGAGTAGTGAATTCCAATTACTTTTAATATTACACACTAATTTATATTAATGAAATTATTTCATCAGTAAAACTGTTCACAGCAGACTGACAGTGGTTGCAAAATATAGCCTATGAAAACACGTAAAGCTAGATGTTAATTATAAAGTTAGTTTATGACTCCACCAATGAACTTTTGGATTGGCACAAAGCTTAACGACACTTGGGTGATGCAAATCTACACAAATCATCAAACTTTTTTTAAAAAATACAAGCTCAACAGAAATCAGCTTTCTTTAACCTACACTATGTTCAAGTTACAAACTGATTTACGTTTTGCAATGAAACACAGATGACAAAAGTCACAAAGTAGGAAGATGCCCTGGACAGCGGATCTGTTCATGTTCTCAGTCATTCAGGCCATGGTCAAAGACAAATGGACTTTATTGAGGTTCCTGAAAACATTTCACCTCTCATTTGAAAATCCTAGCCATTTGGGATGAGAGGTGAATTGTTTCCAAAAACCTCACGGAGGTCCAGTTGCCCTTAAAGCACCCAAAACCCTGAAAACACTAAATAATTTTTAAAGATACCAGGATGCTGTTTGGATGTTTTTGGTTGATAAAGCACAGTGAAACCCAAAAACTTAACAACTTATTGTTATTAAAGGGCTCTAGACAGGCACCTGCACAAAAGTTAAGTGAACCCAAATTTTTGACCTCATCACATTTTAACAGGATAATGTTGCAGACCATATAGGCAATATTGACTTGTATAGTATTAACTAACAATCTGGTTAACATAAATGTTCTTTATTTAGAGCGCACTTCTATATATTCTATCCCATATTCACAATTATGACATACAATGATGAGTCTCCCTATATCAATATAACATTGACAATGGGGTAACTGAAACCTTTTCCCACAAATAATAGCAAATAATAATTTCCCATGAAATAAAAACAAAGAGGCGTCAATAATTTCAGGCCTCTCTGAAACTATGCACTTATTTGATCAGAACAACTAAAGCATGATCCCACAGCTCCTAAAGCTGTCAAACAAATAAACATACAGAAACACTGACCAATATGAACCACAAAATTTTAAAAGCTTTAGCTTGAAACAAAAAGTGCTACATTACATACACTGGCAACTATGAAACATCCAGGCCTAATTATTTTCTACGGTCACTGAAAACAACATCACAGAATGGTCAAGAAGGGTTTGTGCAGTTTTATGGTGAAATACTGCATGTAGACGGCTGAAAATTAGTATACACATAGCTGTACACACACTAAAAGCTATGAGTAAGAATGGACTGTGCTTTAAGAATACACCACAAATTAGAGTTAAATGAGTGTGCATGAATTTCGCCTGTAATTGGTCACACTCTAGACCCCTGTATCATTATAAGTAATAGACCATTACTCACAAGCACGGGCACATCAGTTCATCTTACATGGCTACATGATAATGACATATAAAAATAGTTCAAGTTAAGTCATATATAGAGCTTTGTGTTGCAAATATTGTAACAAAAAAGCACATGTGCCATGACAACCTGACAAATTACTTTTTAGCAAACAAACATTAGTCCAAGTTTTTTGCATAAACTGTATACAATTAACATAGTTTGAGGCATGTCATATATGGTCACGGTTTTAAACTCCATATAAGTTTATTCTAAATATAAAACTAACAAACGTATTTACTCCACCAATGATTTATTTATATTTACAAGTACAACACATTTCAGACATGACTTAATTAAAACCAGTTCTAATCAGGCTGCCTCATGCTGGATGCCTGTTTTGATCATATCAATGCTCACAGTTAACATAAGCACTGATGTGATCAGAGGAGCCCTCTTATTAAAAGGGAATTTAAAATCCTCAAAATGTCTTGTTACAGTAAATGGAACAAAAATAGCATTTACATTATTTAATGTTTTAATTACTGCTACCAATGCAGTCCTCACTGAAGAAAATAGGAATTTGTAATCGATCTTCAAACAGTCCTTAACAGACCTTCATTGTCCAGCGAGCTCAATCTGCAGCCTCTCTATTCAGTCTCTCCAAAACTTCCACTTCAGTAATTGGAGCAGTGACTTTAATAACTTTCTCTCTGGATTTACTGCCCTGTAATTACATAATTATTCAAAATGAGCATTATCTCTAATTAGAATTAAACATATCTTATTCAGTATGCAGTACCTTATCCAGTGTTACGTCACTCTTCTTTAGCTCTAATACTTTGCTCAGATAGCGCACTAGTTCTGCATTGGCCTCCCCATCTGTGGGCGGTGCTGCAATAGCAACGCCTACTGCCTCAGAGCTTACATCTTGAACCAAATATAAATATATTACAAAAAGATGTTTTATGTATGGACAAATTCAAATTTGGCATTAACTAAAACTGTCAACTCAACCTGTAATGGCATTTTGCTTTGCTCCTGGTTTGGCATGTATTGCTATTGAAATAACACCATCTTTGAGGGTGGAAACTGGGCCAGTTGGTGTTTCCGGCTGCTTCTTCTGAGGGATTTTGCTCTGCTGCTAAAACAAACAACAACCATGTAAGCCATGTCAACATGCGAACTATAGTTCTATTTACATTGGCACAACACCAATACCATACACAGCACACAGTGTGAAAATTTGGGGCAACACAGAGGCTATTTGGGTAGATAGCACTGTTGCCTCACAGCAAGAAGGTCCTGCATTCAATCCCCAAGTGGAGTGGTCGAGTCCTATCTATGAGGAGTTTGCATGTTCTCCCCATGTCTATGTGGGTTTATTCTGGGAGCTCAGTTTTTTCTCCCACAGTCCAAATACATGCAACTGGGTTGATTGGAGATTCAAAACTGTCAATGAGTGTGTTAAACAATAAACTTGTGAACTGATTACATTTGTGATTGATAATTACCGTGCGTTACCATGGAAGTAACCAAAAGTAGAATTATGACAATAAAATCATAATACACAAACATCAGTCTAAAAGTTTTTACTTTGGTTACATATATGACAGTAAATGACTATATAAATGATAATATAAATATATTATGACTGTGCGAGGAAACCCACACAGGAATGGGGAGCACATGCAAAAAGAAAAACATGCTATTTTAGTTCATACCCCACCACTAACGGCGTGCTGCTGTTGAGCCCTTGAGCAAAGCCTTTAACCCTTAATTTCCCAGACTGTATGCTGTAACTAATGTATGTCGCTTTAGTTAGAGGCGTCTGCTAAATGCCGAAATTTAAAAGTTTTGAATCATGGAGGTTGTACACTACGTTATTTTTTTAATGACAAAAAAGACAAAAAATAAATTAGTGCAAATTAGTAGCCAACGTAGCACCTCCATTTCTGAACAAATATGTGCACATGGCTACACATGGTTGTTGATGTTTACAGAGTAAGGTTTTAACAGTAAGTAAACAGAAGTAAAATCGCTGGAAAGCTATTCAGAGGATTGCAATGGTAGCTATAAAGACTGGCTTGCTTTTATTATAAGGGTTTACACAAGCACCTTAGATAATGAGCAGGTCGTTCTGTTTCAATACTTTTGTTTGTTTGCGTAAATAAGCTGCAGTTTTGTACCTTTTTGTCTTTTTTGGGCATCTTGGTGGAAGACTTTACTGAAACATAGCGATTTTCTCCTGGCTGTTTACAAAGTGTACTGTTGTTTTCACACACTGCAAACAGCGCTAATCTAGTTAAACTATGGTGCACTGTTCTGCAGTACATAAAGTCCACATTAATAAAAAAAAATGCAATGCGTTACAAAACCGAAATAGCTGCGTCGCTTCCGCACTCGACCAGTTTTGTAAACTAGCAACTGTGACTTCCGCTACGCATGCGTCAAATCTGCAGCGTTTAGTAGGTTAACGTTGCACCGATTATGCGCAAACACTGTAAAATAAAACAAAAGACTTGTGAGGTCAGTGTTTAGTGTATTTGATGCTTTCACAGAAGATTTTGCTTATCACAGCTGCGATTTTGTCTGTACTTTAAATCCTAATTGAATCGATTCAGTCAGTCGACAATTAAAGCTACCTGACTCACTTCCTGGCAGTGGTACAGAAAACCAGGCAGCCCATTATTTTCCTCTTAAATCAATTTTTAATCTTACAGCTTTTCCCCTGTTGCACTCTAAACTATTTCTTCACTGTTAAGTCATATTATTTATTTATTTATTAGGATGTTTTACACTTTTGGTTACATTCGCAACAGACACAGTTATTCATTACTCAAGGTTAATCTTTTCACAAGTTTATATTAAACTCAGTCATGGACAATTTTGTCTTTCCAATTAATCTATCTGCATGTTTTTGGACTGTGGGAGGAAACCGAAGCACCCGGAGTAATCCCATGCAGACATATGGAAAAAAGCAAACTCCACACAGAAACGACCCGAGCCACCAAGTGATATTAATCTAACAACCGAGCATAGATTCTTCTGTGATAGAACAAAGAAGGAATGCTTTAGTGACTGGATTCACATGTATTCATATAATTCATAGTTAAGGTATGAAACCTGAAACAATATGACATTGTTATGTAATACAAAGTAATATGTAGTTCAGACATAAAGTCCCTTCCAAAAGTGAGGTCAATTCAGTTATTTTAGCCGTTGACTAAAAATATTTGGGTTTGACGTAAAATAATATGCACATGAGGTAAAATACACTAATACACTGTAAAGAAAATAGCACCTTTTGTCTTAACCCAACCAATTTTACCTGTGAGCAAATGTATTGGAACAGATAAACTTGAGATTAAAGTGAATAAGACTTCATATTTAGTTGAAAACCCTTTGTTTGTAATAAATGCATCAAGTCTATGATCTACTGACATCCCTAAACATTTGAATTCTTCTTTTGTGAGGCTTTTTTCAGGCTTTTACTGCAGTCTCTTTCAATTGGTGTTTGTTTTAAGGGGTTACTTCTTTTTAGGAGGTAAAATGCATTTAGAGGGTTTCAGTCCTTTATCTTGCAGCTAGATGAAGGATCTCCCAATCAGTTTAGTTGCATCTCTGTTTAGTGTTTCACAGAAGCGCTCGTATGTTTGGGATTATGAGCAGATTCTTTATTTTTTCTCACTTTATCATTTCCATTACAGTCATAAAGGTTCATCTTTGTCTCATCAGTCCAAAATGCCCAATTTCTGAAGCTTATATCTGAACCTCTTGCTAATTAGTGGTTTTCATCCTCTGCTGAAGCCTCTGTACTTTAGTTCATGAAGTCTTCTGCAAACAGTAGATTATGATTCCTTCTCTTCTACCCTCTGGAGGTTGCTGCTGACATCACTAACATTTGTAGGGTCTTTTTTTACAGCACACTGTGTCTTAATCTGATGTTGCTTTCCTTAAAAACTTGTTGTACATATGTTTCTTAGTACACCAGTGACGACTTAACATCATGACATTCGAAATAAGAGAATTGGCCTCACTGTTCCAATAGGTTTGGAGGGGACTGTATAACACATAAAAAATGAAAACCTATACAACCTACATCCATAAAATAAAAATATCACTAATGGCGATGACCTTATGCCCAAAAACTCAACATTATAGGCTTTTTGCAGGCCCATTAACTGCAAGATCAAGGTTAAATAGCTAATTTGGCTCAGGACTGGAAGAATTGTGTTGTTGTTTTTTTATAAACCAGCGACCTGATTATTAGTCTATGTAATACCTTAACCACTGAGCTCCCAATGCCTCTATAAATATAATCTGAATAAAATACTGAATAAAATCTATAATTATACAAGCAGGTAAACATTTGTTCATTAATATTTTTCTATATATTTTTAGCTTCTACTACTACTATATCTACTAGCATTATTACTACAAGTACTTTTCATGTTACTGCTAATGCCATTACCATTGTTTATGCATTTACTACTACTTTCCCCTGCACCACCATCACTATTAGTGATTAAAAAATTAGAAACAATTTTTGACAGTTTTATTTTCAATAGTATACTACTACTATTTCTGTGCCTGTTTCTGTTGTAGCTGCAATCAGTTTTATACTCAATGCTGCCTTTTTGTCTTAAACTTCATAACCAACATGGGTTCCCTGTCCCTCCCCCATCTGTACAGAAGGGAGGAGGATCAGACAAAACACTTTCACTCATTTCACAAGGACTACAACATGAAACAAAGCATGGACTTTCTGGCTTACAGATACATGATAAATTGTAAGAACATACTGAAATTAACTGAATAGAAAGGTATTCACAATGGAAAGCAGTTTAAGTCAAGATGTGGATGAAAATCATTATCTCTGGTAAGAATTTGATTTTCCTTATGTTTGTGTTTGCTACAATTTATTATTATTTAGTAGTATTTTTATACTTGTCTTTCTTGTAGACAACACCCAATCAGCTTAAAATTAATATAGTTGAGGTGTTCATTGCTTACTTCTTGTCCTTCATGAGTGGACTTATTATTATTCATGAAGTCACTTTCCTCTTTCTTACAGATTTACTTATGATAAGAAGTTAGAAACTATGAAATTTCATTAACATGTATGCAGTCTTGGTAAACGTCTTGCTGCAGAACAGGAGCTTATATCTGGCTCAAAATTAAAACTGCCTCAGAGAAATGTGTTTTGTCCCCCAACATACAGCGTGGCTAAACGCAAAGACTACTCCTAGCATTACAGTTCAAGATCTGCTGAAGTATGCAGATCTTTACTCAGTCTACAATTACTTACCACGTCATACTAAAACATAATTCATGCTAGAAAATGCCTTTCTTTCATCTAACCATAACATAAACCTAGATGGTTTGAATAAAACACTACTGAAACCAGGTTCTAAAATCAGAAAACAGTGCTTAGTGGCAACAAACAATTATGTTTTCAACTCTACCTGTTCAAATGTAATGTTATTTCTGTAGGCTATTTCTGTTCCTAAATGCCAAAAGAGAAACATTTGGGGTGCCTCTGACAAAGCTTAGGTTAGCTAGCTTCTTCAGATACACCCCTTAATTTCATATTAAAACAGATGAGCCAGTAATTCTGGTGGAGAATACAATTATTATTTTAGCATTTCTAGTTTTCAGAGAACACCATCTTTGCGTCGCAAATGGAGAAAACGTTATGGAGGCTTGGATGGTAACAAATTGCTGGAGCCAAACAAGGAGGATGACATGAGAGGTATAAAACCACAATGTTATTTTCCACTGTATAATTTGCAAGTGATCACAGGCTGTTATTTTCACTGACAGTCCCCTAACTGTGGGTGTTGGTTTAGTTTCAGTTGAAAGGGGTTCTTTCTGACAGACCCAGAGACATTAGCTGATTGTTTTTAATTATTACAAGTATAACTTGTACACTATTCAACAGAAAAAAATTAAATGTAGTAATTAGATAAATAAAAATATGCTCTAACTGTGAACACAATGAATCTCTGTGTTGAGTCACTGTTAAATACAGCTGTGCTTCAAGTTTTAGGACAAAGTGGGTGTGCTATGAAAGAAGTGCCAAATGTGCCAGCTCAGAAAAGTGATGTTATGATTTAGTGTCTCTTTGTGTTTACTGCGAGCTACTAAATTATTATTAATTATTACAATTATTTCAGTTTATTGTTTCAGTTTAACTAAACACCTTGTACTGCCCAGGGTGTCTATTGGTCAGGGTCATCTGACATTAGTAGCGACAGGATAGGATTAGTACCACCCAAATAAGATTTAAAAAGATTCACGGAACAACACACATAAATCCACAAAAAGCATTTATTAAACTTTGGCCCTTCTTACTGTGAGGTGATAATCAAGTTGAAATAATTAATATGTAGAATAAATATTCCATGATACTTTAAGTTTTTATAATGCATTTTATTGAGCTCCTTGTTAGATCTCACCCTTTCCTATTTAAAATAAGCCATAAAACCAAAGCTTTTCTGATGGCAGATCTCTGGAATGCACAATTATAGCTGAGCATAGAATTAAAATGCCTTATGGTTAAATGGTTTCTTTTTATTCTCCTTGGTATCATTCTTTCTGGCTTGTGAAGGTTGGTTAAAAATAATGCAAAGAACAGACTACATAACTAAGAATAATTGATAAATACTGTAGTTTTGCTGTATAGAGTTTTATGGATACTAATGGATACTAATTTGAAAATAGAAGTTTCTATTTTCATGTGTTTTATAATATTGTACATTGTAAAGTATTTGTAGAAGTATTGACTTTTAGTTACACAGACTTATGTTAAAGATACCAAAGCAGTATTTGTGACTGCAGAATGTGTAAACTGTGGTAGTGAGACGCTGGTAGCAAAGTGGTTAGAGATTTTCAGCTCAAATGTAGACTCTGCCACTGTTCGGCCATTAACCCATTCTGCCCCAGCGGTGCAGTAATGGCTGACACTTTTACCCCATATTTATAAAGTAAAACATTGGATGTAGGGCATTAAATCTAATAATTACTTAAACAATCTACTGTATTGAAACTTATCTTGATGTATACAGAGGTTCTCCAGAAAACCCCTTTGTTTTCCTCAACAGCCACTCCAATGTGTACTACATTAGAACATAGAGGACTGAAAATAGAAACCACAACCATAACCCACACCAGCCTCAGAATATTTGCTGCTTGATGTGGTTATTTTTTGGAATTTTGAGGTTTTGGGAGGAGACCACAACTTATTTAACAGTTTTGGAAATTTGTGGACAATGTTTTTTACAAACCTGGCACATCCTCTCAGCAACTCTTGCTTTAGTTTTCTCATTCATTCAGTGTTTTTATCTGTTCTTGTAAATGAAAGAACGTAAGTCCAACATATAAACAAAATAATTGATCTTCTTTTCCTGTTTCCTGTCCTCTTTTCCCCTTTGCCCAGAAAATGGTGTAATGACAGACAACATCTCAAAGAGGAATGCAGCCCCCATGAAGAATACAGAAGTTCAGGTACATACTTTGATACAAGCTCTATCCTGTTCAGCCTGTCACCGCCACATCAACACATCATACAGTCCACATGAATCTTAAAAGTCCTGAGCATCTTAAAAGCTTCAGCTGTGTAAACATTAAGAGATTAAAGCTATTTCAGCACTTTGTTAAGTAATATTTTACATATACAACACAGTTACCTGCCAAGAATCTGTGTATTTTTAGCATAATAAAAAGAACATTGTATCATGGGCAGTGTAGCATTGTTGGTGGCAGCATATAAACCTAGAGGAACCTGTCTGTGCAAGTATAATAAGCCAAGACGCATAATAAAAGCATTGCTCCGGGCACTTTCTGTATTTGTTGTTAGCTGAATCAACATGCTTGTCAGCCAACATGTTAGCTTGTAAAGGTAACAATTACTTTTTCCCTCTGCAGCACATGCAGTTACATGGACATCAAAGAGCTAGGTGCAGCCTTAAAGGACATAGAGTTTTATAGTTTTAGTGCACAAAGCAAAGTGGATGTTTAAATTGGGGTTAAACCTATCCGTGCCACTGTGCACTCTGTAGTAAACAGTTCCACAAAACTCTTAATGTTTGAAAATGTTTGAACAAATTGATATGTCAAGTACAAGTGTGGTTACAAGATTACAGCACAAAATAATCAAACCCACAAAGTAGCACATCTGTATAAGGTATTTGTTTGTCAAACAAATAAATGTATAAAATAAATATATGTACTATGTAGCTCTAATGGCTGTAAACGTTTTTAACATAGCTCATGAAGGTATTGGTGTTTAGACAATATCTTAATGCAGTTAAAACTGAAAGTGTTTGACATTACAGGACTGTTTCGAGTATAATGTTGTCTTTTGATATTTTCAGGAGACCAGTCTTGCAAAAAGCCTCTCAAATACTTTGCCAAGAAATTCACTGCCATCCCCGAGTCACGTCAAGTTTGTGGCTCCAGTCTCATCAGGTAAAGACAAACAATCAAGCAATCAAACAGAATGTTTCTTTTTGTACTGGATGTGAAACAAAATTTAAAAACTATTGATCACTATATGGCCACAACCTAATTTCAAATCCAAGTGTGCTGGGTAATACGGCACACTACAATTACTTTAGAAAGTGCATTTAAATTATTATATTTTTATAATAAGGTGCAGCCATGTGAACTTAACTCACACAGCTCCCAAAACAACTATTTGCTTATGTTGCTTCCTGTGTGGAACTCAGCTGTAAGTGTTGCAATTTATGATTGATCATTTTTACCAGAGCTTCCCAACAATTAGATTACCAGTTGATCGCACATTGTGGGCTGGTAGATTGCACCTCATTTAAACAGGTCAACATGACTTTTTTTTAAAAGATTGGGTGCCAAAGATTAGTGCATCAGTGGGTAGCACTGTCACTTCACAGCAGGAAGGTCTTGAATTGATTCACAGGCTAGGCGGTCAGGGTCTTTTCTGTGTGGATTTTGCATGTTTTCTATTGTTTTGTGTAAGTTTCCTCCAGAAGCACTGCTTTTCTCCTACAGTCTAAAAACATACAACCTGGTTAACTGGAAACAATGAATTGTCCTTTAGATACTTAGCCACTAAACCATCCATGAACCTGTGCGTTGTAGTGCCAGTTGCAATCCTGGATAAATAGGGAGGGTTGCATCAGGAAGGGCATCTGACGAAAAAACTATGCAAAATAGATTGCATGCATTTATAATAAGACCTGAATTGACAGCTTTGCTTTGTTTTAATAACATAACATTTTCATCTTTTCAGTCATGCAAAATAGCTTGTGCATTTTGAAGCTTGTGGTGGAGTCACAAACATTTTAACCCACAGGTCAAAAAAGATTAAAAAGGAACATTATGCAGAAAAGCACTAAAGTGGCTCTATTTGTTTGCCTGACATCACAGTGTATTTTTCTCTAATGCTTTGTCAGCCTTTGTGAGCACAAAACCCTGCATCCCTCATCTTGAACAGGAGCGAACCCTCACTGCCCAACCCTGGCTAAACATAAGTAAAACCGAATCTCAGAACAGCCAGAGCAGAAGGAAAGTGTAAGTATTGTACTGTTGTCTTGCACCCTCAGGCCAAAATGCACTTAAGATAATCTTGTTCCTGGATTTCCTTAGAGCTGTTGATTTGCTGTTTGAAAGCTTTGCTTGCGGAGGAAGAGTCAGCACCAATCATTTCTTTGAGGTACATGCAAAAGCATTGATGCTATTAAACATGAAAATTGTTATGTTATACATATTTCACTTTTACACGTTTTTAACAGACAATGTGGAGCTCAGGCCTCTTACGAACTGACCCACGGATTAAAGACTGCTATGCACTGATGAAAAAACTGCAGGATGATGATGGAGCAGTGGACAGAAATACTTTTCAAAGGTCTTAATATCTAAATCATAACCTCTTTGTAGTATAAAACTGAAAAGATATGTTATCGACCTAGCAAATGATGTGACAATTTCTATGCTTGTTTGACAGGTGTGTGACAGGCTTTGTGTCTTTCATTTTGAAAGCAGTTCAAGGGCGTTTTGTTATCCCAGATTTCTTCACATTCGCTGAAGAGACTCAAAAGTTGTTTATTAAATGTAAACAGCTGTCTTCTGTAAAGGTTTGTATAACTCAGTTAACTCATATATGCTTATCAATATAGGAGACACTTTGATTTATTTCAACAGGAGAAGGATGAGAGAACCGACGGCAGTGGAAAATGGGGGGCCTCAATCTGCACAGTGGATGGTCAAAGGTAATAAAGTGAGAGTATTTTTTTAAATATTCAATATTTGCAATAACATAATTTCCAGTTTCTATTGAAAACCTTAACAGTAATTGCTTTTTTTTAGATTTGCTGCATCCACAGTGTTTAAATTTCCTATTGTCAAGTTTAATTCCTCTGGTGTGATGGATGTGATTTTAATTTTTTCCCCCCGCTGTAGGCTCTCTCTCGGAGACTGTAATGAACCTTGTGTTCTAGAAGAAATTGCTTGGCCAGTTATATATGGACTCACAGTGGATCAGCTTGGAATTGACCATGTGCACAGACATGTAGGACTGGAGGAATATTCAAAATATCAGTCACCTTTTACCTTAAGCAAACAAGGTACAAATATGCAGCTACATTTTTAGATATAATGAAATATATATTGAATACACAAAAGCAGAATTTTATCAATTTGGCCTAATACTAGCCTAAAATATTAAACATGTAGTGTGATTTAATATCCAACTTTTCGATTTTGCTCTAATGTGGTTGCAGGTGTTCCACACAGTCCCCTAATTGAAACAGGAGCCATTATCTGTGCATCACTGCTGCAGGTCTGAACAAATGTAAAATGCCATTATCGTGTGTAAATATCAATATGTGTATTATTATGGGATCTTCAAAAAGTTATATATTATATTTTGGTTGGAAATGGTGAAGGAAATAG
>JAYDZF010000003.1:15070102-15080218 GCA_034509105.1 Microcambeva barbata
CTGTCAGCTCTGGGAATCGAACCGGCAACCTTCTGATCACAAGCCCAGTTCTCTAACCACCAGGCCACGGCTGCCTACTTTCAGGGAATGTAACAAAATACCAAAAAAAAATCTATTTGTTACAGTCAGAAATACTTCTGTTAACATGGTTTTACATTGTTTTATTGCTTTTTATATTGTAAGTATTTTATTTTAACCTTAAGAACTTTAATAAGCAATATTTCAGTCCAGATAAGTCCTTTTCAACAGGGTTAGTTTGAATGCACACACTTTGTCCCGGTCCTGAAGGTTAATTGCCGTCTTACACTGAGAGCAAGAGTTTCCTAGTGGACAGATGAAATAAGTCTTGAGAAGTCTGAGAAGTCTTAAACAGGTCTGTCATAAATAAATAAAAAATACAGCCAAAGGTATCACTGTCCAAGTCAAGTCTAACGTACTTTACATTTTTATGAGCCTGCTTTGCTGGATAGAACACTCTTCTCTAAAAGGCACCAAAAACAATACATAAGATTGTTTCTGATCTCACTGAAAAGGAAGTAGCAGCACATATATTTATCAGTCCATCAGCTATTTGTATATTTTTGACTTTAAGAAACACTTACAAAGTACAACAGACAGGTACAAGATACCTTTTCCCCAACAGTGATGTATTAGTCTTTTGTGGCCAGTGTTGGTTGGAAGAGCATGAACAAGTTCTCTAATTTGCACACCTGATCATCTGTGGATCTTCCCTCATATACCCTCCAGCAGCCGTGGGATGCACTGCAGGCAGCAAGGCTTTAGATAATCGGACTTACCAGGACTTTATTGAGTCTGTCCCAGCCCAGACGGCACACAGCAGTTACTCTGGACATAATGTGACTTAGCAGTGTATATTTTATATTGTAATGCAAGTCTCTTGATTTTTAATGTTCTCTTTTCTCTATTGTGCTGTTGTATCAAATCTATACAAATCTATCTATCTGTTAAAAAATGTTGAAAGTTTTTTTTAGGACAGAGAAGTATTTGATCCAATCAAGCTTTTGCTGTTGTTACCATTAAGAAATGCCACAGGGTATGAATTTCCTTTAAACCCAATCATTTATCGTTCTTGACTCTGCCTGCCCTTATGTCACTGGTCTATTATCCCGCTGGGCTGATAGATGGTGTGAATTTTTATTCAGCAGGTTATGGTACTATGCGGTTTGGATCTAGCTCTACGCTCTTGTGGTGTGTCTGTGGCGGGGCTGCCTGCGATATAGAGTCGGTCTGCATTGCGTCAAACTCCCTCCCCCACCTTATCTCTCTCGCTCACTTTCTCTCTCTCTCTCTTTCTCTTCTCTGTGTACAGTCCAGCACACCAACATGCTGACTATTATTAAGAAATCACTTTCTATCCCCATTGATCCCGCTCTCCCCCTGCTTTAAGCACTCTTCCTGCTCCATTCTCTCATGGTCGCTTGGCCAGATAAAACAGACCTCTTGTTCTCTCATCTACAAGAGGAGGGTAATTTCTGCTGATTCAGTGATGTCTGGAAATGGCATGAGCTTTGCTTTTGCCCCCACCCCCCTCCACACACACACACACTTTAATGCACCCCCCTACCCACCCTTCCTCCTACGATATGCAGCAGCATGATCCCTCCTGCAGCACAAACCGGATTCAAGCACCAAGCTGCTGCTGCACGGATGGATGCTGCAGCTTCTGTTCTTTTCTGTTGCCAAATTTCTTTATTTGTTTTTTTTTTTGCCATTTTATTCAGCTCATTTGTATGTGTCAGAGCTGAGATGCTGGCTTATTTATGAAACTTTATGAAATGTGAGGAAAGCCTGAAGATGAGCTGTCATACAGTTAAGGATAAAACAAGCGCAGCTTCTGTGAACTGTGAACAAATGAAGTGTTGATTAATGAACAAGCAAAACGAGATATTTGCTGTTAGATGACATTTTTCATCAGTTGCCAACCACATCTCTACAAGGTAAGGATCATATTTTCATAGAGCATGTAAAGATCATTTGCTTCTCAATCTGTTTTAACTTCTTTTGGAGTGAGAGCTAATGTTTACTGCATGGGTGCGAATACTGAATAATCATGGTCATGTCAGATAATTTTCACTAGGAACCACATCTCAAAGTATATGTTTCCAAACATAGTCACTTAATGTAAGAAATTACCAAAATAAACAATTAAAGAATAGTTGGGTAGCTCCATTGATAAATAAATAGAGTGGAAATTGCTGACCTGGCAAATATCTCCACTGTTCGATCCAATGTTTTTCTCTGACTGGGTGGCAGAGGCAGCAGTAGCGGATGCAGTGGAAAGAAGCAATGGTGGAGACAGCGCAAGTTGCAGTGGGACCACACTGAAGAAAAAGCAAACTAACCACACATCAAAGACAAAAAGTGACAAAAGTGAAGCTTTCAGAAGAGGAGTTTGGAAGCATACTACATGTCTGTACCATCACAATAACCGCAGTCCAGCAACTCCTGCAGTGCTTTGGCTTGCAGGCTTTGACTTGCAGGATGACTGTAGTGCCTGGAGATAACATGGATGAAACATCAGCTGTGCCAGGGCATCCACAGGACACATACTCCCCTGAGCATGATGACCATGAATGCTGTGAAAGGGTGGTCATCAACATTGCTGGGTTACGCTTTGAAACCCAACTGAAAACCCTGTCTCAGTTCCCAGAGACACTGCTTGGTAACCCCAAAAAGAGAATGCGGTACTTTGATCCCTTAAGAAACGAGTACTTCTTTGACCGCAACCGCCCTAGCTTTGACGCAATCCTTTACTACTATCAGTCTGGTGGGAGACTGAGGAGGCCAGTGAATGTCCCATTGGATATGTTTTCGGAAGAAATTAAGTTCTATGAACTTGGAGTTGAGGCAATGGAGAAGTTCCGTGAGGATGAAGGATTTATCCGTGAGGAAGAACGGCCACTTCCTGAGCAAGAATATCAACGTCAAATCTGGCTTCTGTTTGAGCATCCTGAAAGCTCAGGACCAGCTAGAGGAATTGCAATTGTCTCTGTTATGGTTATTTTAATTTCTATAGTCATATTCTGTTTAGAGACTTTACCAGAACTGAAGGAGGACCCTCGGGGGAGAACAAAGACGGTAGGAAACAGCACCATCTACTACAAACCAAACATCCTCACTGACCCCTTCTTCATCATCGAGACCCTCTGTATAATCTGGTTTTCATTTGAACTTATAGTACGATTCCTTGCATGTCCAAGCAAGGCGGCCTTCTTTAAAAACATGATGAACACCATAGACGTAGTAGCAATCATACCATACTTCATTACTCTAGGCACAGAGTTGGCCGAGGAAGACGATGGCAAGGAGAGCAAAGGGGAGCAGGCAACATCACTGGCTATCCTCAGGGTCATCCGTCTGGTCAGGGTGTTTAGAATCTTCAAGCTGTCTAGGCATTCCAAAGGCCTGCAGATTTTAGGGCAGACCCTAAAAGCCAGTATGCGGGAGCTTGGATTGCTAATCTTCTTCCTATTTATTGGTGTAATCTTGTTTTCGAGTGCCGTCTACTTTGCAGAAGCCGACGATTCTGAATCACACTTCAGCAGTATCCCTGATGCGTTCTGGTGGGCTGTTGTATCAATGACCACCGTTGGCTATGGAGATATGGTCCCTGTGACCATAGGGGGGAAAATTGTAGGATCTCTATGTGCAATTGCTGGTGTGCTGACCATTGCCCTACCGGTGCCTGTCATTGTGTCCAACTTCAACTACTTCTACCACAGAGAGACCGAGGGTGAGGAGCAAGCCCAGCTCCTGAATGTAAGCAATCCCAACATAGCATCTGACTCTGATTCTAGCCGCCGCAGCTCCTCAGTTGTCAGCAAGTCCGAGTACATGGAAATCGACGGAGACATGAATAACAGTATGGACAACTTCAGAGAGGCCAACCTTAGAACTGGCAACTGCACAATAGCAAATCAAAATTGTGTTAACAAAAGTAAGCTGCTAACTGATGTCTAGAGACTGTGAATATTCAGTCAGATTTGACTGCTTCAGCATTCAAATGCTTTATTTAACTCCCTACAGCACTCCTGCATTACAACTATTAGTCTCTGCAGATGAAAGGAGAACCAACAAAAAAGCATACGCTGTTAGTTAGAATACAAGTTAGTTAATTAGTTAGTTAGTTTAATAAATTACAGCAGGGCCCTGCACATAGGCTATGCATAAACAACTGAATGTACAGATACATGCATACTTAACCAACGAATCCTCTCAAGACCCTGGAGGGAACTCTGGATGTCTGTTGCCAACTGGCAGCGCTGGGATGTTGAAACATTATGCATGGAACACAAACTACATATCAGCAAGTTAAACATTGCATCTAAAACAAACAGCAACATTTTACATTATACCACAAGGACAACACAAATCACATGAAATGTTTGGCCTACATTTGGTCTTCCCCATAGTACTCCAGATCTACTGACCAGCAAAGCACCTTATACGAACAGAAATAATCTCCAGCTGGGAAGCTGTGAGGGACAAAATCACCTCATGGACGTTCGCAATGCTGCTATTTTCCAGCAAATGCTGTAATAGATATCACCAAGTGATTTGATGCCATGCCCTTTAGATGCAAGACAGCACAATGACAGGGGGAAACTAGCTTATTAGTAAGCATGTTTAGATTATTCACATTTTGATATCGGCATGTATGAGATGTTGCCTCATTCTGCAAGGTAACTTCTTTTTTCTTGCCTTTTATTCACAATAGTTCGTTTTCCAAGGAAAGTGCACTGGTTTGATATGATTTGAAATGCTTTATTTCTAGCGACTGAATGTGTAAATGTAGGAAAACAGAATCAAAAATGGATCATAGCATGTTAAAATAACTTGCATTATGGCCTATTCAAACTAAGGTACTGTGTATCCTAGTGTATTTAATGCATGACAGCAGTATTATACAGCTTGTTGCAATTTAGCCACCTTTTGGGGGGTGTTAATGTTACTATTAGGGAAATGAGGGAGTTAAAATCCTGACATTTTCTGAAACGTGACAAAAATATATGCAAGCCCCAGCACAGGGATGCAAAGTTTCTAATATAAAGAGTAGTCTAAGAACCAGAGAAAACAAACAAATAATGCTATTAAATTGCATATACTCATACTAGTATCTGATAAAATAATATAACTTGTGCATGGGCCTTTTGTCAAGAGAATAAAAAGATGAGCAAAATAAAAGTCATGCTTCCATTTTACACCATGGATTTAATTAAATATGACCGATCTTCTTTTAGTTCATAGTGCCTTTTGACCCTCAACAACAGGACTGGGGAAAGTGCCTCGCTAAGAAAATCTGTATAGAATTAAGGCAGAGTTGCCATAGATTGCATTTTAAGAATGGAAGAGTATGTGTAGTACAAAAGGAAAATGGTACTAAATAAATCTTAAAACACATGGTTGTCAGGCACAACTTAGCAGTTTCTGTTGACGTGCACTTATAGCCCTGATAGTGTATTAGCAAAGGGCCACATTTGAATGGGATAGGGTGAGAGAAATTTCTTAGAGCTTTAAATCTGCCTCGCATTGTAGTTTTTACTAGCGTTGTGCCATAATGATTCTACCTCTGTGAGGTCAGCACCACAGGGTGCGTTTTGGAGCAGAACAGCTCTTTGGTGTAGAACCTGTATGGGAAAACTATGGCCAGAGGTACTTTAGTAAAGAAAATTTAAATTCTAGAGTTCTCCAATAAATAGCCTTTTCGGAAGCACTTAAAACCAGAGCAACATAGCAACTGCTCCCTAATCTTCAGAACTCTTTGTCCCCTAATAGCTACGCACAATCAAGCTTCATCATACTGGGTTTCATTTGTATTCTGCTATTATTGACTTAAATATATAATAGTAAGGCATTGGATGTACACAGATACATCTTTAACAACAGGGTTAAAATAGGAAGCAGTTCACTTTTCAGACTTTTAACTGAGATATATATTTAAATGAGTGTCTTCCATGTGCTTTTAGCAAAACATCCTCGGTTTAGCTAAGGATTGTCTATGTTTGTCTGTGTCAAAGTTAGAATCAATACAATGACAACTCATGTTAAACTGTTTGTTACAAAATGTAATTAGATGCAATTAGTGCAATATTCACCAGAGGGCAGTGGCCATTTCTTGCATACCTAATTTAATGCAAAATGTGAGAGATGTGGTGCAATTTTGTTTTCATATAAATAATGTAATTAAAAGGACAACTGCTAACCCATCCCTAACTTTTATGCAAAGTTTTAGAATGCAGTGATTGAGCTGTCTAATATATCCCTATTAATTATTGTGAATCCTATACTGTATACAACAAACCTAAAATGAGCTTCGAATATGTCACTTTGGATTACTATAACTAGATTTTTGTAATCCTGATGAAATGTCCATTGACAGCAATTGAGCCATATGGTGCTATGCAAACATATAATTCAGCCAAATACAAAGACAGCAATAGATATATCAGGTCCATTTCATCTTAATGTTTATACTAATGAAGACAACATATAAGGGCTGAGGATATTTTTGTAGACAAAGGGTTTTGGTGGTTTGTATGTCATGTTGATGAAAGGACATTTGTTAGAATGTGATCTGCTGTTTCTAGCTTTCCTGATAATATGAACACAAGTTTAGGTCCAAGCCAAAAGTAAGTAACTATAATTCAGAGTAATTGGCACTGGTATCAAATAAAGATTCCTTCCTTCACTTCCTAATTTCACTAAGATGAAGTATAAAAGTACAAATACTACTGAGATCATGCAAAGCATCTTATGTAACTGAGATCTGTAAGAAACACGGGTCTTAAACCCTGTAGAGTCATATCCCTATGTTCATCTTAAGCGATAACTTCAACTTTGCAAGCCTGCAGCCTTCCAGGACATTGACACCCATGCTGTTAAGCCAAAGTAAATACATTATGTCTGGAGGCATGATTGAAACACAAGTCGTAGACATGATCAGTCTCATAATCTAATTTTCATAAGATTGTGTGGTCTGTGGCACAATAGACAGATGTGCTTTGGAGAAATCATAACCTTGTTAAAAACATTAGAAGACATTAAGCCATTATTATAATGAAATGTAGCTACTATTTTAGACACCACCAAAAAACCATTACTGTAACAAGTTGTTTTTTTGTTGAGCTCATGTCCTAGTATCAGACTAAAATCACATAAATTATACTGTAAACAAATGATCGCAAAATCTGCATGGTCTACGATTGCATGAGCTTAGCCTTTTTCAAAAGATCAGTTATTTTCTGGATAGATCATTTTTCAAAGCCCTTGATCTTAATAATGGTTTAAGGACTTTCAATTAAAATATAGATCTGTTTCCAGTTGTTGCTACTAAAGATGTAGTTTAGTAGTACATTTAGTAGTAGCCATGAAACTAATCTGGCTTTACAGGAAGTTGCACTAGGAATGCAGTATGCTCAGAAAATCATAAATGACCCCACATGTTCATGTCTCTTGAAATGCTTCCAGCTCTTTTTGTTCAATTTAAAACAAATGTGTGCTGTCATGTAAATGTATTAGTTTTTAATATTTCATTTACACTTCTGTTACAACAATTGCGCTTTAATGTTTTTATTTGTCAGATGTTGACAAAGGCATGGCCTGTGATCTATGCAAGGTTTTTTTTCTTCCTGTCATTTATAATTTTATCATATATTTAAATCAATAAATTTTTAAGGATCATCGATCTGGTTTATGTGTTATTGTGTTAATGTTTTAGGTTTGATACATTTTATTTAAATATGTAAGTGTTATAAAAGGATTATAACTAGATAGATAGATTTATTGATGTAAATTATGTCTATGGGAATTGGTGCCCATTCCAGACACAGATCCGAACTGTAGTAGGTGAGTCAATCACATGCATTTGTAAATATGATGCCACACTTTAACAGTGTGTGTAGAATAATTTCAATGTCTTACTCACATAATATCAATTAATAAAAAGGACACCACCTTTGGCAGAATGTGTTAGGCAGGCATTGAATATACACCAGTAGTGTAGAAAGCTGGTCAGTCAAAACATGAAAAGTATTTTCTTTGTACTTTTGCCGGTTAAATAAAAGATTCAATGAGTGAAAAATTGATTCTTGTTTTTCTTCTGTTTCATAAAACAATGTATTAAAACACAAATCCACATGAACACCAAGGGGTCTTATTACTTTACAAAAAAATATTTAATTAGTATGTCATTCTAGAAACAGGTCAATCTAGTTATGTAAATTGAAGAAAGTCAATAATTTCTGCAACTGTTTTTGTGACTAAACACACACTGTAAATACACATACAGAATCTCTTGTTGAGGCTTTATGCTCTTTAAAATGATCTACTTCGCCCTGATAAAATTCACCTGTTTATCAGATGAAAGCCACTTCATAAACATAGGCTCTAAAAGTAGTGAAAGTTAGTGAAGACTAGTGAAAAGTGTTTTAAAAAGTTAAAAAATAAATTGAAAATAAATTCCATGGATTGGATATTTGACAGTAAGGTTATTGACAAGTTTGCTCAATGATGTACCTTTGACCATAACCCATAACTCTACCTTGATCATTTTGATTTTAATGGCACTAACATTAACTCTGAACTATTACATTGCAATTTAGAATTAAATTAACAATTAATTATTACAATATATATTATAATTTGTATATAACTGCACATGCACACTGAATTTGATATTAATGCATCACCGCACATCATCTATTCATTGTGTCCTTCTTGTTTTTTTTAATTCCTTTTATGGCCTTCTTCCTCTTTACATTATCTCCATAATGCTGCTGTCAGCCCTGGTTAATAATTAAGACCATGTCCATCATTTCATCCATCTTGAGTAAAAGTGCTGTGCTTGTTGTGAGGCTTAGGCCAGTAAAACTTGATGCCCGTGTATGGATTGCTAGAAACACTAAGCCCTCATTCGTGAATGTTCCATGCAAGACTAAAATTAACTTACACTTGTGTGGATAAAGGTCACATGGGTATATAAGCAAATTTGATTTGGTAGTGTAAGCATGTGTTAATAACATAAGTGAAGGTTCTTTGTGTTGTGTGGGGACCATTCTGTACATCTTCACTGATTCTGTTTTGCTCTGTCTCTGTCCATCTGTCTGTCCTCTTGGTACCCGAGCTGAGCTCGACCTTGCTGATTGCAGTGATAAAATCTCATTCAAAACCACTCTCCTCTCCGTACTGCAGCATCAGCCTGTAGCGCTGAGCATGAAAACACACATTCAGGCATCACGTAGCACAGCAGCAATGTTACCCAGGGTAAAATATATGGTTTATCAATCAGAGGTTTAATTCGTGTTCAAGATCTGAGAGACATGGACATTATCAGAGGTACTTCATGTAAATTTCCACTTTACCTTTACTGCTAACACCATGAGTCAGACAAGGTCAAAGGAGCATACCCTATTTGCAGAATTCTCACAAACATTTATTTAAATGACAAAAGATTTCCAATGTATTGATTGAGCAACTTAGATTTGCATGTTTACCTCACCCACTAGACATTCTCACATAATGTCTGGCATTGTCTTGCTAATATAATTATGAACTTCCAGTTAGTCACCTTTCATTGTCAACAACCTGATTGATCATTTGTTACTTTTTAAAACTTTTCTCTGATAGTATGACATCAAGTTTATTTTATAACAGTAATGGTTTGGGTTTTTTTTGATGAGTTTTTGATATAAGACTTTGTATAATAGAGTTTTCACTTGTACATAATGAGGTTATTTTTATTTTAGTACCATTTATCAGTGGTCTATAGTTTGCCCCACAAAGTCAGCAATTTCCTCTTGACTTGCTAGATTTAGTGAATCATTACAGGGCACACATAGACAAGATGCAATTTTTATTTAATACATTTAATACATTTTTATTTCATTAGAATATTATTCAATAAGATACTTCATATGTTTTCCACTTTTTGTGAGACAAAGTGTATGTCTGTGTGTATTTTTACATAAATAAATAAATTTTTTAAATAAATTAAATAAAAGCTTTAATTTTAACAGCTGGTTCGTTGGTCTAGGGGTATGATTCTCGCTTAGGGTGCGAGAGGTCCCGGGTTCAAATCCCGGACGAGCCCTATAACTT
>JAYDZF010000003.1:15398662-15409142 GCA_034509105.1 Microcambeva barbata
CACCTTCAAATATAAACGCAATATTCAGCGGAGAACAAGTCAGCATCAAATGATCATTTCAGGAAGGACATGAAATAAATGAGTTGTTTTTAATGTTAAATGATTGTTTAATGTTTTGATTCATGGGTGTGCTTGGAATGTAACCCCTGCCAAAAATGAAGGTTTACTGTAAACTGGTATTTAGACGTACTGTAGTTCTACTGTTGACTAATATGGTTAAACGTGATCAGGTGCACTGCTTTTTGTCTGGTCAAACTTGGAACCGGATCTGCATTAGGCCTGATCTATTGTAATTAAATAATACACAGCCCCCAGTCAATCAAAAACGATTATTTAATTTAACCACTGAATAAAGTTTTCAGTAAGTGTTTAGTGTAAGTGAAATAAATGGCCTGTGTTTCCAGGAACGGGTTATTAATCATGCAGCTGGCAGTCACGGTGTCTCTGGAATCTTTATGAAGTATGACATCAGCTCGCTCATGGTGCGAGTGACGGAACAGCACATGCCACTCTGGCAGTTCCTGGTACGCCTGTGTGGCATCGTCGGGGGCATCTTCTCCACTACAGGTACCGCAAACCGGTTCGCTTTGGCAGTGACCCGTTTTGGTTAGAAAATGTTTTTGAGTTTGTGGTCTCTTCCTAGGCATGGTGCACAGCCTGGTTGGTTTCTGTGTAGACTTTTTCTGCTGTCGCTTCAAAATGGGAATGTACAAGCCCAAGCAGGTCAGTGACTACGAAGTAATTTTGTAACTATAAAGTAGCTAAAAAAATAATGTAGTCTTTATTCATCACATATACAGGTGTACAGTACAGTGAAATTCTTACTTTGCATATCCCAGCTTGTTTAAAGGTTGGGGTCAGCCACTGTACGACACCCCTAAAGCTGTACGTGTTAAGGTCCTTGCTCAAGGGCCAAAATGTGGCAGCCTGACATAGTTGGGAAATTCAAACTCTCAAACTTTTATTTGATAGCCCAAAGCTCTGCCAACTAGGCTTCCAGTGTTCTATTTTTGCATGGCTGAGTAATGATGGACCCCAGGTGTAAGTCAGTTATTGAATGGATGAGGGGTCTGTGATGGATTCGTTTATCCAGATGACACTAGACCTACACTGATCTAAAAGATTTGTTTGTCTCTTATAGAAGGTCAGTGTTCCAGATGGACATGTAAACAGCCATACAGCTTTACTGTCTGAAAATGGATTCACCAGTGGTTCTGAATTGGATCTTCATTCCTGAGACTCACCGATTCATCTGAGAAACAAGAATTCACCACAAGACACCACAGAATTCAGCTCTCAACCAATTAGCCAATCTGCTGTGTGGTGTTGTGAAGGCTCACTGCTATAGACTGGAAACACAAAGTATTGTTTGCTTCAGTTACCAACAGGACATTTGGTAAAAAGAGAAACATTTGAACTAAGACGTTATCATGGTAAAGGTGAAGATGTTTTCCCCCATTTTGTGCAGTTATTGTATTTGTAAGAAACAGCTCCTTTAATTCAAAACCAGCAAATGGGTTAAAATGGCAGATTTGTTGATCGATTCGATTAAATTTAATTCAACTTTATTTATCAATGTATTTAATCTTACCTACAGGTGTATGGTGGAAATACACATTTTTGGGAAGCTTTTGGAGCAGTGTTGCCATTCATTTAATAAGAATAACATAAGGATTTACAACACATATCAAAACACTGTGATCTGCGACAAAAAGTTTTTCGATTGGCAATAACTGCGTCCGAACCAAGGTTCCTGTGGGTCCTGGATAGGCCAAAATTATACATCCGTTCATTTAGTCACTCCAAGAAGCCACTCCTTGACATGCATGTTTTAGAGAAAGTAGATAGAACTTGGATTACCACCCAACTAACTGGAGGAAGCCCAACTTAGGAACACCACCACTCAGATAGAGACTAAGGTCCAGGTTTGGACCCAGGTCCTAGGATCCTGGTGCTGTGCACCATTTACATTACTTGATGTGTTGCTGTATTGGCCCAATTTAATAATAAATTAGCATCTGTAAAGACTTGCCAGCGTTTTGTATTGCATTTTAAAGCATTTTAATTAATGCGAGCATTTGTTACCACCCTATTGGTGTCACTACCGTAAGTATGCTGAAATACTTGTTCAATTAATAATTGAATCAGGTTAGGGTCCCTATGGTCCCTACTCCACCTTTGGTGTGAAGCATGATTATGCAGTAAACAAAGCCATCACAATCAATCACAATACAGAGTTGATGTTTGTTACTGGTGCAAATCCATCACAGCTTCTGATATCTGAACCTAGATCTCCACAGTGGTGGGCAAGAGTAATAGGACTGGCATGCTACCCGTGCTTTTATGTATGTTTGATCAAACCAAGTACGTGATACTCCTCAAACATGGAAAAGAACTTGTAAGTTTGAACAAACTGGGTCTAAAATTGGCTTTAATAATCAAGCCCAATAAAAATATAAAAATTCCAGGGCTAGTGCTCGATTGGCCCAGCAGACTCATACACTAACTCGCATGTTGCCAAAGGATTGTTCAGGTGTATACACAATTGGTCGTGTCTGAGTCAGGAAAGGCCAAAAAAAATTCCTCCCATCTGGCTGAACTGCCATTATGAAGGGTAGAGAGAAGCACATTATCCTCTTCTGCTCTGCTATCGGGTGTAAAAACTCAACAGAGAAGGAGGTGTAGTAGCTTCCAGTCCTCCTAATCTAGAGAGACGTAATTAATTCTACATCTAATAAAGACTATTCTTTATTAATATGTTTCTCCAATTACGCCAGCTGAATCACTGGAGTTTCAGGGTCAGCTAAAGAAAATCTCTCTAATTGCCCGAAGAGCTTCATCATCAGAGTCATTCAGAGTTTTGTTCCCCCTAGACTCCACCTCATCCTCTAAAGTCTGTGATGAAGCAGGTAAATGTTCATCAAACCTTTTTGTTCCTTTGTTGGAATATTTCCTCTCTAAGCATTCAGCATGTTCACCATACGGTACAGTCTCTTGTTCAGCAACAGCCACACCATCATCTGAAACATCCGAGTCTGTACTGTGTTCATCAGTCTCTGAAATCACAGTTTTTTCTGTCGTCATCACACATCCGTCTGCTGCATCTGACTTTTATTCAACAAGAGAAGAGAACAAGGTTAAATCATTAAAGTTTTCTATCAAATATTTATTACACTTGCATATCTATATTGGATCCTTCTTGTTTCGTTGGGAAAAGATTGATTCATTGCCATGTTCATATGGTTCTTCAGATTTTTTTAAAATATTAATGCCCCTCCCCAATATAATGTAACATAATATATACCATATTACCTGGTAAGCTGTTAATAATGATGGTCAAATCAATGATGTGTCATTTATAGACCGAACTAACCAAATTAAAACCACTTATAAATTGTAAACTAAAATAAACTAATTTTTAAGTGGTCTTTTATACCCCCCCCTCCCCACTACTGTATATTCGAGATTCACAAAGCATTTTGAGGTGTTTGCCACCAGGTGCCGCTAACATATTTTATTGCCATTGTAAAAACATTTAAATGCGATCTACATGATTTAAGATTCTATCCCGAGAAGTTCATCTTCTACAGCGACGCTTTGTCCTCATGAGACACTATGGACTAACAAATTACTAATACATAAAATGTAAATATATTGTACAACAAGCTCTGTATCAAGTGGAATGAACCTCGAATCATGCACCAGGATCTGTCGCCTTTGAATCCAGACATTTTCCCAAGTTTTCTTAACAATATTTAAAAATCTCGCCATAAGTGTCTCGTCACGCCCCTGGTGCCTAGTAACGCAATCGACATCTGAGTATATCTACCTTTCTTAAAACTTCGAGTGCCGTTTCCATCAGCTCCTGTTCATTCATCCAGTATCTCATTCTGCAAAAAAAGAGTCATGTTTATGTTTCGGAAATTGAAGTATATATAGATAATGTATGCACACTGTACAATGATTTACCGTTTAATTCGAGATTTCTCTACTTTATGTGTCGGGTTTTGCTTTGCTGTTTCAACTTTGCTACTTTGTTGATCAGATGAGATCATCCATGAGGGCAGCTTTCTCTTTGAAGACATAATAACTGAGTATTTTATTTAAATAAGCTAAATGAAACGCTAATGCTAATAATAAACAACACAGAACGCTCGTGCACATTCAAACACGCCGCTTTTCGTCTTTATACAAAACAGGGCGCGTCTCAAACCGAATTCTTCTTCCGCGTAGTGAAGATGCTGCCATTACTAGGATCCTAAACGCAAACGCTAATAACACGGTGTCCACATTTAAACCTCGACTGTATTTTGGGTTTTGGATTAAACGGTGCTTCGCATCCGTTTACGTGTTCGTAACCACCGTGCACGTGAAACGGTGACGCATTTCCTGTTTACATGCTAGTAGCGAACGTCAGCTAACAAACATAGCTATAATTCAGCGGTGTTCTTTATTGTTTATCTTTATTGGTTACATACAGTTTATATAAGGAACACCTTTAAAATATGTTTCAAATTTGCTACACGGTGCAACGAAGGGTTAAAACATTAGTCTTCTATTAGTGGTTTTGTGGTTTGAGATTGTAATGAATAAACTCACTATAGATACCTCAAAGCAGACAGTCAAGTTGAGGGTAATGCAAGGCATATAACAACTGTTTACGAGAAGGTGACAGAGCTCGAGAAGTTCTGCAAAGAAGAATGTGAGAAACTGTCTAAAATAGGTTTACCAAGCTTGTAGAATCATACTCTGTAAGTGCAGCAAAAGGTGCTTCAACAAATGATGTAAATGTAGTGCAGACGTGTTTTGGAATGCAGATGCCTGTAATAACCCAAGATTATATATTAAAAAAAACTTTATAAGCCTTTACACAGATATGATTCAATATATTTGACAATTTATTTTATATTGTTAATTATAAGACTTTCCAATGTACAAAAAATATGTGAAGGGTAGCCCACCACCACCAGCCTGACTGTGTAAACTACAGATAATTGCTCATGAAAAGAAGAGCTTTGTACTTGCCGGATGAGGACTGGGCTTGCTTGTGGTCCTACTTGACCAGCCTGGATGTCATGAAACTAGGAAATTTCACATGTTTAAATACATTAATGAAAATTAAAAAAACACAAGATAGGCACTTAAAAGAGCTCAAAATTACCACTCTTTTTAATGGTCACTTTCTTTTATTTGTATCTTTTGGTACTGTTAACAACTGCTCACACATAGAAATGGACACAAGTATAATGAGCACTATAAAATGAATACTTTACACCATGTCAAGAGTTTATTTGACAGTTTTTCAGAATATCATACAGGTAAACAAGAGTTTAGCAAAATTTTATATATCCGCACTGTTGCATTTCATAAAAATATTTGATCACTTAGGTCTTTGAAACTATCAATAATACATTAAACCATATTTGTAGGAGCTTGTACAGCTGTACAAGGTAAATACACATCTAACACTACACAGTAATATCGATCTGAAATGGGCCTCTTGAATGTGCCATCTTTCACAGATTCAATATTTTCCTTAGTAATATAAAAAATGTTTCCCACAGCAGGCAGGATACAGCTTTAACAGGAAAAGCTCGAGCTGTGCAATAGACGCTTCTTTCTACTTAGTCGTTCTACATCTCCACATGTAAACAGCAATTAAATCTAACACACTGCGCCCACTTGGTGAATCAGGACCCGGTAGAAATACATGATGTAGGTACAAAACTATCAGGACCATATGAACTCCTTCAGTGGCACCTTATGTGTTTTTGTTTGTTTTGTTTCACAGGTCTCTGATATGTGAATAATCTTTAATGCAGCTTCGGTTTGGGCTCAGATATAAATGTTGCATGGATAAATGCTCTGCTTATCCTTTCCATAATTATTAAGTTACATTCCATATACTTCAGTATTGACTTCCATTGGCACAGTTATTAGCTATGTGTTTGGTACAGAGCAGAAGAGGCCTGGCATGGTTAGATCTCACCATACTGCACAGAAAGGCGAAACAGAAAATCATAGCATTGCACAAAGTCCAGGAAAACCACAGAATGGTTTGGAAGGAAATGAACCAGTTCCACTTCGTACAGAATCACACAATAAACCATCTTATTAATTGGTCATGCTTGTGGTTAAACATCAGCAAGATTATATAATGGGCACTTCTGTAACTACCACAGAAATGAAGATGTAGCTTGTTTAGTGATAATGTGGGTATATAGTTATTGTAAGTAACACTGAAGCAATAGCCACAGTGTAGCCAAACAAACCTTTCTTCCTATGATATGATTGATATGGATAGACATCAATGTTTTTAACCGTTTCTCTATCGAAACATTTGTACTATGCAATGGACAATCATTTTAATATGGATCCATGCACTGGGAAAAACAGATCTTCTTATATGATCTTCTTAATCATATAATAAGCAGGTGTCAGAGCAGGGAAGAAGAGTGTGTGAACCATAGTTGTACATTTTTAAGTCAAAATTTGCTAAATAATAATTGGAACTACTTTTTGCACTGACAATAATCTCTATGAAACCTTATACATAAATGTTTGTTTATAAAGAGTGGCAGTCAAAAAAGGACAAAGTGCAAGTCCTTTAAATAAATGTAATGTATGTTACCTTCTAAAGATGGGAAAGTTTTTTCCATGATATACCACATTAATTAAAAAAAGTTGCATACTGTCATACCAGAAGGGAACAGATGCCAGGTGCAATGATGCCAGCTCTGATGGATCAAACACCCCAGCTGAAAATGAGGGCTATTACACATTGGCTGACTAAGCTTTGTTCCTCTCTCTCTCTTTAAAAAAAGGTGGAGAAAGAACAAAGACTATAAAAACTGTGATAGGTAACAAGTGATTAGAGACTAGTACCTATCTTCTGACAGGTGTAAAGTCGCAGGATGTTCTTTTACATCAGTGAAGTCCCACAGAGAGCTGTATTGTGAATGGAGAGTCACGCTATGTGCTAGGCTTCATTTGCAGCCACAATGAGGAGAATTCAAATCCATTCTTCCTCTTTTCTGACAGCCAATTTTGTCTTTCAGGCACCCAGCCAGGATGGTAATGCAAATGAGATTCAAATGGAGGGCGAAATGCCTGATTTTGTATCTTTAGGTTATTGCAGTCCACAAAAAGAAAGATGCAAAACAGGACATTAAATACAATGAGTAAAATGAATTCAGGTTCCAAATGGGAAGTTTATATGTAATAAAATTAAGATTGTATGCATAGTTCACACCCTGAAGAGGAGTAAAGCCCCGCATTAATCACCTGTATTAGCTCTTAACTAAACCAACTGGTTTTACAATAATAAATGCATTTTATTTAATCTGTAGCTACAGAATATAGAAATGTTCACCACTGAATATACAGTGCATCTGAAAAGTATCCACAGCGCTTCCCTTTTGCCACATTTTGTTGTTACACCCTTATTCCAAAATGGATTACATTAATTTCCCCCATCAAAATTCTACACACAATACCCCATAATGACAAAGCAAGAAATATTGTTTGGAATTTGAGAAAATGTATATATATAAAAAACCTACAAAGCTTTAATACATTAGCTCAATACTTCATTGAAGTACCTTTGGCAGCAATTACAGTCTCAAGTATTTTGAGTATGATGCAACAAACTTGGGACACCTATTTTTGGGCAGGTTTCTCTCATTCTTCTTTGCAGAACCTTTCAGGATCCATCAGGGTGGATGGGGAGCACCAATGCACAGCAATTATAGATCTATCCAGAGATATTCATTTAATTTACTTTAATCCCTTATTCGGGTTTGGGAGGGGTGCTGGAGCCGATCCCAGCTCTTCAATCGGTGCAAGGCACAAGGTAATACAGGAAAATTCAGTGCCTCCAATCAACCTGGGAGCATGTAACATGGACTGTGGGAAGAAAACCGGGAAGAGGATGGGAACTCAGCCCAGAAAGACCTAGATTGCCCCACTCGAGGATCAAACCCAGGACCTTCTTGCTGTGAGGAGACAGTGCTACTCCCTAAGCCACTAAACCACCCTTAAGATGTGGCTGGGCCACTCAAGAACATAGAGCACAGAGTTGTCCCGAAGCCATGCCTTTGTTATTTCAGCTGTGTGCTTAGGATAGTTGTCCCATTGGAAGGTAAATCTTTGCCCCAGAGCACTCTGGAGCAGGTTTTCTTCAAGGATGTCTTTGTACATTGCTGTAATTCCTCTTTCTCTAAACAGTTCCTCCCAGGGTTTCTCCTCTCGTCACAGAGCAACACTGAAGCGCCATCGGTGTGACCCTTGGGTTCTTAAGCACCTCCCGGGCCCTTCTGCCTGATCAATCATATTGGTCGGGCAGCCTGCTTTAGGAAGTGTCCTGGTGGTTCTTTCATTTACGCTGCAGAACGTTTCCTGTACCCTTCCCCAGATCTGTGACTCAATACGTTCTTGTCTCAGAGGTCTACAGAAAATTCCTTGGATTTCATGGCTTGGTTTGTGCTCTGACATGTACTGTTAACTATACAGACATGTGTGTGCCTTTCCAAATCATGTCTAAGCAACTGAATTTCAGTCAAGTGTCAAAACAACTGAAAGATGATCAGTGGAAACAGGATCTTAACTTTGAGTGTCACTGCAAACGATGTGAATACTTAAATACATGATTTATTTATTTTAATAAATTTGATACTCTTTCTTTCATTTTGTGGTATTGTAATGTAAGCAATAGAATAGAGCTGTAACACAACATGTGGGAAAAGTGAAGAGCTGTGAATAAGTTAAAGGTAATTAGGTTCATGGGTGCTTTATTAATATTGAAGATTGTCCCCAATCCTTATTATTATCTATGCTGAAAGTGGCTTTGTTGAATCCTGCCTAGTTCCATTTGAAAGTGCCACCATTACTGTTCAATCTAGGTGTATTTTAAAGTATTTATTATTTGTTTCTTTTCTCAACCCATCTAAGAATGTACAAACTATGTGTTAGACTTACTAAACTTATTTGTTGGTAAATTTTAAATGTTGTTAACATGACTTTGCTAGTTTTGAATTTATTTTATATTACAGCATATAGGTTTACTTGGAATAATCATAAACTGCCCTCAGTGACGTCAATTATAACAGTTACTTAGTGCAATACAAGTCAAAACACAAAGAGATTTTTAACAGACTGAGATCAGGTTAAAAAAAAAAAGACATGTAACTTTTCCACTTGTAAATCCAGAAATGTACGTAGTTTAGTCAACTCTTCAAAACAAACATCATTTCAGACCCATTGTCATTGGTTCATGGGAATATGGATTTTTAACTTGGTTAGTAAAAAATGATTGCTGAGGCTCTTGTGTCTCAACATTAAAATGGGCTATGAAACATTTATGGTCTAAATCATTTTTATATGAACAGAAAAAACAAACAAGAAATGAACACCTTACACATCCATGTTACACATCACATGTAATGTAATGTTTTAATAATGCATGTACGGTTTGTGCCACTTTTAAATGATTTTGAAATCTGATACATACTTAAGAAGTAACGCAAGCATCATGTGACTTTTCCATCAATCTGGGAGAAACATGCAACTGTTTTTTCAGAACCTTCTCTTTTAACTTTGTAATTTAAAATAATAAAGTGATATTTATATTCATAAAAAGATACTTTATTTTTGCTCTTTTTATTTGGAATAAAATAATTGTAATAATTGTTTCTCAAAAAGCTACAGGTTTGTTTTATTGGATCAGAGCCTTTTTTTACAATTTGAGATCTGTGTGTATCTGTGTTTATCATGAGGAACAATTTAATCTTCAGGGATTCAAATTAAGCTACATTGCAATAACTAAAACTAAATAACTGTTCGTAACAAAGTGTCAGTATCTGATATGAGAATAAAACTAACTGGACTGTGTCAAAAAGTCAAATACATAGGGTGTAAATCTGAAGGTAAAATATGGATTGGAAGTATGATAAATTACAAATTCAAAAGTAAATACTTGTTTCTTCAATAATATATCACTATAAAGTTATTTTATTTATATATTTTATGTGATTTTATTTATTAATTTATATAGTTATTTATTTTTTATGTTAAGTTCAAATGTCATACAAAGCACAGAATATTTTTTTATACATCTGATCGAAACTGTTGCTTATGTCTTTAGTGTAGAATTTCTCCTGAACCCTACGTAACGACTGTATATGTTGAACTTTTGACATTTATTAGTGATATATTTTTCATAGATTTCATTATAAAATAAATTAGTATATATTCTTTCCGCTCTCAGGTTAAAGTGCTATACTATATAATATACATCTATGTCGGTATAAACTAATGTGTGTCTTATTGCAGATGCTTGATAGTGATAGCTTGGTGCATAGATCTGTAGGCTTCAGTGGGAAGGTAGCGAGTTCCAATCCCGTCTCGGTCATGCCACTGTTGGGCCTATGAGCAAGGCTCCTAATCCTCTCGAATATGATAAATAAAGACATGCTCTTTACCA
>JAYDZF010000003.1:15564511-15582617 GCA_034509105.1 Microcambeva barbata
CCGAAAGTAAGACATAGTGGGACTTTTGGGGGTAAAAAGAATGTAGGACACTGTCTTACTTTCGGGGAAACACGGTATTAAGTAGAAGGCCGTTGGTTCAAAACCCCACCACTGCCATGTTGCCACTGTTAAGCCCCTAAGAAAGGCCATTAACCAAGAACTGCTTAGACCAGGGGTGTCCAATTTTATCCAGAAAGGGTCGGTGTGGGTGCAGATTTTTACTCCAACCAAGCAGAGGCAAAGCCTGATTGTTTATTGAAAGCCAATTAATCTAATTAAGCAGGTGCAATCAGATGCAGTTTCTGCTTGGTTGGAATGAAAACCTGCATCCACACCGGCTTTCTTGATAAGATTTTGCAAAATGCCCAACACTTCTGGGGTTTCTTGACTTGACAGCATTATGTGGCACCAGGCTAAACAAAAGAAAAATAAATAAAGTGTCAACAAGTCATTGATTCAATTGAATGTTAGACAAACATCAGCTGTTGGCCTTGTCTTATGCAATATGAAGCATGTCAAATATTAGCTTTAGGGATGCACCGCAAATCCTCACCAGTTTTAAGCCCCTTTAAAACGTAGAACCATTATTCTTTTTCTTTTAAAACCCACCATCTCTGTTTAAAAATAATTTGTTTGATAGATCATTTCAGGTGTTCAGAATTAGTAGTTAGATAAAACAATGCATAGAGGTGGTGTCTAACTTGAGAAGAGGCAATCTGATAAAAATGCTACCTGTTTCTGCAAATGCTCAACCATAATCTTTGGAGAAGCTTTTAGCTTTTTATATGTAGAAACAAGACAAAAGAGGAAAACAGTTTTGTCCCATGGCAGTAAATGCCCAAATCACTTCAATCTTTTGTAATGTGCAAGCTCACTAGTGGCCAATAAAGGTTAATGTTCTGTTGATATAAGATATGGACCAACATTCCCAATCGCCCAATAATTTCTAAAAAGTAAGTTTTACTTTTTCACTCTTTCCAAAAAGTACAAACTAATATGATTGCTTCTCTTTATTTTGTGTTTAGGTCATAATGTGAAGTTCCCCCACCAGACTAATGTAAACTCGGACCCAGACAAGATGAAAACATCAAACCTTAGTCTTGCCACATGCTTCACGTATGGCAATGAGACCAGTCGTCATGTGAAGTGTCCTTTTAATCTACCAGAGATGGTGCTGATCATTCTGGGTCTAAGTGTTCTAAGTCTGATCACAGTAATCGGGAATGTTCTGGTCATCGTCTCCATCAAGGTAAACAAGAGCCTCCAGACTGTCAATAACTACTTCCTCTTTAGCCTCGCATGTGCTGACCTCATCATTGGTGGGTTCTCCATGAATCTCTACACAATCTACATTGTGGTTGGATACTGGCCTTTAGGTCCCATTATTTGTGACCTCTGGTTGGCTCTGGACTATGTGGCGAGCAACGCCTCAGTCATGAACCTTCTCATCATCAGCTTTGATCGCTACTTCTGTGTCACCAAGCCACTCACCTACCCGGTGAAGAGGACAACCAAGATGGCAGGTCTGATGATTGCAGCCGGCTGGATTTTGTCATTTATCCTGTGGGCTCCGGCCATCCTCTTCTGGCAGTTCATCATGGGTGTTCGCACAGTGCATGAAGGCGAATGCTACATTCAGTTCTTCTCCAATGCCGTGGTCACCTTCGGCACAGCCATCGCTGCCTTCTACCTGCCTGTGGTCATCATGAGTGTGCTATACTGGCAGATCTCCAAAGCCAGCCGAAGCCGCATCAAGAGAAGGGACAGTTGCAGAGG
Organism: Microcambeva barbata; assembly: GCA_034509105.1. NCBI lineage: Eukaryota > Metazoa > Chordata > Actinopteri > Siluriformes > Trichomycteridae > Microcambeva > Microcambeva barbata. The sequence goes on from JAYDZF010000003.1 coordinate 15,566,288, forward strand.
ACCTGGAGTAAACCAGGAGAGCAGGACTCGGGCTCTCTCAAGCACCTTAGGGAATGGAGAGCAAAGCAAAGGAACAGAGGATATGCAAAGGCAGAACACTGTTGGCTTTACTGCTATTACAGGTGAAGATGGATTGATTTTAAATGCTTTGTTGATTAGGTTGACTGTTGCAGACATTATTGGCTGTTACAGTCATTGGCTTTTCTGAATCCTGCAATAAAGAATAAAAAGTACTGGTAAACTTCAATAGAATTTGAGATCATAGACCGAGTTGCAGTCTCGCTATAATCAGTCAACAATAAAAGGCCAGTGGAGCCTAGTGGGTAGGGCTTTGAGCTATCAACCAAATACTGGTGGTTCAAATCCAGGCTATACTATGTAACCACTGTTGGGTCCTTGAGCAAGACCCTTAACCCTCACTAGACCAGGGTGCCATACATTGGCTGACTCTGTGCTCTAAACCCAGCCTCCTAACAAGCTGGGATATGCATTGTACTGTATAGGTGTAATGACAAATAAAGGCATTTTTCATTCTTCTTCTTCAAAGAAAGACTGAAATGTTGCAATGTATCAAAAACTTTGGTTACTGGAAGCTGAAGTAAATTAATTTAGATAATGTATGTTTAATATGTTCAGATTTTATTAATATACAGTAGTTTCCTCTTCTCAGAGCCAAAATCTGTCTTTTATACCCCAGGTGAGGACAGAGAGAGTGAGAATGACTCCACGTCTGGCAGCGCCATGGCCTCGTCAAATCAGAGAGAGGAGGAGGGAGTTTCTAACAGCGACGTGACGAGCGCTCCAACCCAAACTTCAGCGAAAACGGGTCATGTCAAACTGCCTTGCTTTGGAAATTCTTCCCAAAAGACCACACCCAACAGCTATAAATCCACAAATCAACAGAGCGGCCATCACAAAGAGAGACAGAGTCTGGTGGCCCTGATCCTCATGCCCCCGCACAGGAAAAAGAGAAGGAGTGGGTGTTCCAGAGAAAGGAAGGTTACAAGGACCATCATGGCCATCCTTTTGGCCTTTGTGATTACTTGGACCCCGTACAACGTCATGGTGTTGATCAACACTTTCTGCTCTATCTGCATCCCTAATTCAATGTGGGTCTTGGGCTACTGGCTCTGCTACATTAACAGCACTGTTAACCCTGCCTGCTACGCCCTGTGCAATGACACCTTCAAGAACACCTTCAAGCAGCTGTTAATGTGCAAGTATAGAAACATTCGAGCGGCCAGACAAACATAAAAAATAAAAAGCTAAACAAATAAAGCTTTTGAAGTTCAGCTATGTATGAACGTTAATTGTGCGATTACAGACATGATGTAACTGTAACCTCTTAGTTCACTCTGGGCTAGGAGCAGGATGAGACACTTCATGTAGATTCAACCCTGAAAACTAAAAGTGGAGCCACTTGTTGTGGCTTTTCATATATATTGTATTGTGTTTAAGCATTTCAATTATAAAATATTATCATATTAATTAAATACAAGAATTGATGATGCCAAATTAGTCATGGAACTGTCATGTTCTTGTCAAAGCCATATAAATGATCATATAACCTTTTAGTAGCAAAGATGGCTTCAAATTGCTTGTTCAGCTAAGATGCTGAAGATCTGTGAACCATGCACTATGTGGATAAATGTATTGAAACACCCCAAATAAATGTCTGCATTTATAAACGTATCAGTCACAATTGCTAACAGGTGGAATAAATTATGGAAAATATATATGAAAGAAATTATATGCTTTTAATTTTGCAACAACAGTTTTGATTGTGCCCCTGTGTACAAAGCAAGCTCTATAATCGCTGCCTAGCATTTTTTTATTTTAAAGTACACACATGCAGCTAAAGGAAGCCAACGAAGAGAACGCAGCAGTGGGGTGATATGGCAGTATTTAAGCTGGTTAAAAACCAGCCTGACAGATACATTTTGAATGAGCTGCAAGGATTTAATAGTGAACATGTGAGAACCTGAATGTGAAGGTTTAAGATTGAGTGAACAGATTGTGACTAGTGTGTAACATGCAGAAGTGATGCTGTGAATATGTAACTGTTTAACAAGTGATGAAATTAAATAGATGAAATAAGCTCAACACAAATAACCTGTTGCAGAAATATTACTTGCATCATGTAAAAACATTTATGTGGCTGCTCCCACCAAGGTATGAACCGGGAGTTCAGACTCTCTGCTCTGGTGTGCTAGCAGAAATTTATGTTGGTCTACTTGGGTGCCATTTAAAAACATTTTTAAATGTAATTAATCAATAATGTTTTATCAACCACCACAACAGATTTGAGATGCTTGTTTGTGCATGTGGACGATTTGGGAGAACGGTTTACCTCGATAAAACATCATGTCCACTGCTGGTCCAAGAGCATAGAGGTGTAGCAGAACCATTAGGCTGTCATGTGTGGGGATGAGATTCAAATATCATTTCTGCTCGTCTGGATTCTGTTTTTCTTCTTTTACAGAAAATCATGAAGACAAAGTGTGCTTCCTACTTTGTGGCAACAGTGAGATGAAAGGCTGAGATGAAAGGCTCTTTCTGCCCCTGTGCACAAAGTGAAATCCATAAAAAAACATGATTCAATGAGTGTGAATAAACTATGGTGACCTGCACTTGACCCTAAGCTGTTTGACCACGTTTAGGTGGATTTGGAACAATGATTGTAAGCTACGCCGTCTTAATACATTAGTGCATGACCCCACCCTCTATCACTTGACTGAATTATTCCCTCTTGCTGCTCATTTGAACGGTCGACCAGGTCCAGGATTTAAACTGGGTATTGCTCTTAATGGTGGTGCCACCAATGCTTTTAGATTTACTAACTTGGTACATATTCCAACAGAGTGAAAGAAAGTGCTCCTACGTATGAATGTCAGTGGTGCAGTGGGCCAGCAGGGCATGTTTAGTTTCCCAGTGAACCATACCTAGTTTATTTTTAACAGAGCATTTCATTAGTTTACGTTTAAGTACTCGGCTAATCTGCTTTGAAAGGAACCACCACGTGAAGGACTAAGCTTGCAAATGTAATGTGGATTAAAACAATAATGAGCTGCTAAGTCTTACAGGACCATCAGTGATCTGGCTGAAATCAAGCTCCGCTCCACTGCACTATTAAAGAACAAACCCCTGTGTACATCATGTTCAAATGTTTTCACTAAGTTGTCATTACCTTAACATAGATTTGAGTAATACTAATCACGTTTACCTCCTGAAGTGTTTTTAAAGTGTCTTTCATTGAACAGTTCCTTCCGTGCAAAAACACTTAAACAGCATTAAGTTCCCCTAAACTCTCAGGACAATGTTACACTTAACAAATGTGTTATATCGTGATTTGTGAACCTCGAAAGCCTGTCATATATAGTGATGTAACTGCAGAGAGCACTGGCGCTATAATCTTTTTTCACACAAAATGTGGAACCAACTTTTTATGCAGTTTGTAGCTACCCCGGAAATAAAGGGGCATTAATTGCCTGGATTAATAAAACTTCATCACAAAAACAATATTTACTTCACTTTTTTAAATAGCAAAATAATAAATCTTCATCGTATTGCATCAGGAGTATAGTGTATCGTTACATCCATAGTCATATACTGTACATCATTTAGATGTGCAAGGGATCTGGTGGCTGCATCTTAATCTTTATTCGGTTGAACCATATTGCTGAAAGAGAACCAATTAAACACACATTTAGTGCTGTAGGGGGCAATTTGGAAAAGCAGCCCTTTTAAACCAACCCCCCAGCTCCACTTTTAGGGGACATAAATAGGTCTATAAAATGTCAAATGAGTTTGTTTCCACACAATAAAACTACAGGACAGCGATACTTACCATGGTTGTATTTTTTTCTTAGCTAATAAGGCTTGGGTATTTATATTTGGTTCAATCCACACTTATTTATATAAATCACTATTTTTGCTGTTGTGAATTCCAGTTTTAAGATTTTTGCTTAAATCAAAGTAGTTACATTTTGCCCATGTGAATATATGAAAAAATAAGAATGCCATTTCAAAAACAAATTTAATTCTATAGCATAGGAAAATAGACTTCCACATGTTTTCTTACCAATAAATTGACTGTATATTCTTTTTTTCTACAAAGCTTTAAATTGCATAATTTCAGCTTAATAAGAAGGAATGATAAACATTTTGTTTTTTAAAAAAACATGATAAAACTGTTTACTTTAAACACTGTTCCATAATCATAAGAGCATTAATAACGCTCTCAAGATAAGGCTAATACTTTAAGGCATTGACAAGATGTTTTGTCTGTATCATAAAAATGTAAGCTATTTTTGAACTGCTCCTTGAACCGCCCTAAAAGAATTAAGACTATCGACTTACTATTAAAAGAGCATTTCAAAATATATGCAATTAAACAATATAACTGAAGGGTGTTCAGCAATTCTATTGCATAACACTCAACTACAAACAGTTTCTTCATATTTTACAATAAAGACATGGTGAGAAAATTGTGAGGTAGCAAAAAGTCATGATGCTTGATCAGGCATCACCTAACCCGTTCACCCTCGGTCATTTCCCAAAGCCCCAAGTTTAACACTTTAAGGCACGGAAGCTGCGTTATCCGTTCCAGTCCCCTTTTGGTGATTTTGGTGCAGCCATAAAGGTCGATCCCGGTCAGCTGGGTCAGATGATCAGCGATGAGCTCTAAGCCCTTGTCTGTGATGCGCACACACTGCCCGATGTTGAGCGTCTTCAACTTGTGCATCTGCCTCACCATCCGGTTGATACCATCGTCGCTGATGTGGCAGGAGCAGAGCGAGAGCGACTTCAGCTGGTAGAGTCCCTGGGCGATGTAAGCCAAGCTCTGGTCTCCGACTTTGTCGCAGAACGAGACATCCAGCCCGAACAGTCGAAGTGACCCCATGGACAGATGCATGATTCCTGTATCGCTGATGTTATCGCATGAGCGCAAGTTCAGCGTCCAAAGCTGAGTCATGTTGGACAGGTGAATCATCCCAGCGTCTGAGATTCCTCCACAGAAGCTCAGATTCAGGACTTTCAGCTTGCTCAGACCCTTCGAGATGTGCTTCAGCGACAAGTCTGTGAGTTTCTGACAGTCCTGTAGGGTGAGATGCTCCAGGCCGAGGCAGCCCTCGGCAGCACTGCGGGTCATGCCGGCCAGGTGGCCGATGCCCACATCAGAGACGTGTCGGCAGCTGCGCAGATTCAGACTTTTGAGTCTGTGCAAGCCCCATGCAATTAGGAGCAAACCGGTGTTGGTGATGTTGCTGCATCCACCAAGCTCCAGGAACTCCAGGTTCTTCAGATACTGTGCAATTCGGCCAAGGCTGGAATCTGTGATCTGCTTACAGAGACTGAGGTTAAGGATCTTCAAGCAAGGAATATCCTGTACAAACGCATGACCAAGTCCGTTGTCGGTTAAATTGTAGCAACCACTCAGGTTGAGACTCTCTATGTTTGGCATGCCCTGAATGACATAACTTAGACTGCGCCTGAGACTCAGGATCTGGACTTTTTTAATTCCTCGGCTCTGTAGACTGGGGAACAAGGACGGATTTGCTCTTCTGAGATGGAGTTTGGCTTCCACACCTCTCCATACCGATTTGTGGTAAGATGCATCTCTCCAGGCCACGCAAACCTGCGCCACTCGGCCTTTGCCTTTAACATCCAGATAGCTGAAAATCATGGCCAAGATTTCTGGAAAGAGGCTTGAAACGTGGGTCTCCATTTCAGCCAAACTTAACGTCTACTCCACCGGATAGTAGTTATTCAGCAGCCAAAGCATTTAAACATTACCAGTATCGTTCAGTCCTTGTTAAAACGCTTGAATCAAAAATCTCTCATCTTGGCGCAATTGTTACAGTAGATCCATACAGACGTGAGAACACTTGATTGCCGAAGTATCCAGTCAACGTCGGTAAAGCTAGCTAAGCTAACAAACAAGCTAGCGTTACCTCTAGTTGTAAAGACCGCTTTTTAAAAGTCCAAGTTCCACTAAATGCTGAAAATGTGTTTTATAAAACAATCTTACTATTCAAATCCTGTATGAAAACTACAACATTTAACTTTAAAATATAAAAAATAAACTGCTTTTGGCGATGCGGAATTAACACTTCCCGGCCATTATGGCTACAGCTAGGCTCGATTCCAAATCACTCCGCACTTCCTATAATAGTAGGCAAACAGAAATTCACATAATGGCCCCACACCCTACCAAGTGCACTTTATATTAAACGTGCCTGCATTTGAAACCCAATCCTTAACGCCTCACTTCCGGCAGCCTTTGTTCGCCTCAGCGAGTGTATTTATCAGGAAACACAAAATTTAAAAATATAAATATTGTTTAATGTTTGTGTCATTAAAAATTAAATGCTTGACAAATAATATGGTAAAAATAAAAAACAAGTCTATTTTAATGGCCGTTTTTAAAATAAAAATCGCGATCCGTAATAGTCCAATTCACCGTCTACAAACGAATGTATTTCACTCCCTACTTAGCGCACTTCTTTAAGGGCTACACCTAACACGCTACTTAAAATGTGAGAATTCTGCCCTCAAATTAAACAACGGACTAGCCATACCCTAGTGGTTAGGGTACAGGACTAGTACACCAAAGACCACTGGTTAAAACCTCACCACTGCCAGGATGCTGCTGTTGGGCCCTTGATTAGGGCCCTTAACCCTCATTGCTCAGACTATATACTCTAGCTGTACTGCAAGTCCCTTTGGATAAAGGCAACTGCTATATGCTGAAAATGACAATAATTGAAATTAATATAATAAATTACTGGGTGTCTTTTTTGACACTCCTCTTCTTTCGGCTGCTCCCACAGTGGATCGTGATGATCAACTTGGCATAGTTTTTATGCTGGATGCCCTTACTGACGCAACCCTCTTTATCTGGACTGACACTACTATGCAAGGATTTATACATCCTATTGGTTAGGTAGTTATAGGACAAATCAGTGTCTCCAATTAATCTGGCTGCATGTTTTTGGACTATGGGAGGAAATCCAAGCTCCCTAAGGAAACCCACACAGACATGGTGAGAACACTCAAGCTCTATACAGATAGGACCCGAACTGCCCCACCAAGGGATTGAACCCAGAACTTTCTTGCAACAGTGTGGTGCCCTAACGGAATTAACAAATAAAAAATCTCAAATCAGCCAAACCCTTAATTATCCCACCCTGACTATAAAATAATAAACTCCACATTGTAACAAGTTTACTTTATATCCATACTGAATGTGCTAAAGGTGGGAAGAAACACAACAAAGCAAAAAAATATTAACCACAATGTGTTTAAGCAAGTATAAAACAAGGAGACATATCACATAGATGCCAACAAAGAGCATATATAAAACAAATGACATATTAAAATGGAAAAGCTCATTAAAAACTTTCACACCTCAACTAAAAGTATTAAAACAACAAATATATCAAAAATTACAGGTTTACACAATCCTATGAAATGTTAGACCTTACGAGGACTTAATGTCCTCTAAATGTGAACTAGTGTCCTGCATTTGTCCTCTAAAAACTGAAATAAATTTATTTACAATCAAAATTAAGTTCAATATTTCCAAAAACATAGTGATTAAGAGTGTTTACATTTACAGGAAAAAAACTCTTCTCAGGGTTAATCACATTTTGAGTCCAAAACAAACCTACTTCATTATCCGTATCAATTTAATTAACATGAGAAGATTTCACAGTATAATGTGTGTCACTTAATTATCCAACACAACAGACCAAATACAATGCAAGTAAGTGAAGGTTAAGTGTTAAGTGAGCGATCATTTGTTGAGTACCTTAATTGCTGAACTATGATGGCCTTAAATTACAAATCCACATTTCATATCAGTATATCAGTGCTGTTATTTTAATCATTTTATAATCACTTATTCACCAATCTGTTTCATTTGGTGCCTCATTCAGATAAGTATGCTTAGTTAAAAAATTTAGTGTATTTAATTTGTAGAATGATTAGAGTTGGCTATACGAATCTACTTAAATATATCATAAAATGGTCTGTATAGTAACTATTTAAGATGAATAAGACTCATGTTTTATTAATGTTTTAGTAGTTCTAAATACATTTATATTTTTGTAGTGTAATACATTTACAAAAAGTTTAGTTATTAATTATATAACTATTTAGCCTATCCCTGTTCCTAAGTATGAGCGAGTGTGGGTGAGGGATTTTGTAATGCTTAACCATAGACCTGCAACATATCCAGGGTGTTTCCATATTTCTTGAATCCAGACAGTAATATTTGTAAGTAATATTTTATAAATAAGACTACTTAATGTAATGCTAGTCATAATATCTCATAGCAGGCTACAGCCAAATGTACTATAAAACTAAAGATAAAAGATCTTTGAGGGGCGATCAGGCAGCTGAATGGCTAATCAGATATGAGTGACAATTATGCCAGACAATGTATTAACACCCTGTCCAGGGAGTTCCTGTAGATGAAAACTGATTGTGTTGAAGAGCAGAACAAATTCAAGTCTTTTGTACCTGAACAATAAACTGTTCAAGTAGAGCTCTCAAGTAACAACATACAAAAACAAAATAGAAACTTTGAAAGAAACAACTACACTCACAGTACATATACTGAGAAAACTGGTCATATCTTTACATAGTTTAAATTAGATCTTTAAAATTTGGTGATGTAGAAAGTTCTATAATAACATCTAACTTTGTGATGTTAGTAATAGTTATATGGACACAAATTATACTGTTCTCATTCATCAAGCTCCACACTTATGTATGTGTGCTGTGCCAAACAGAACCTTGCAGTTGAGGTTTAAGGTGCCAACGTTTAGTCTCTCTGTGAGTCCATGGCAATGGCTAGACTGGAACAGCTTAACAAATGTACAAACAGCTTTTAATTTATAGCAGTCATGTTGGCGGCGGCTCTTTTTTTGGCTGACCAACAGTCAGGCTTTTTTTTCCGATGGGAATAAAAATACTATCATTTATAGTTGTTGATATCACTGAAGTCAAGATACCATTGTAGTGCTTTCTACACCAAGTGAATCTGTATTTATTTTTTAGCAGCATTTATTTTTTTCACTGCATAAAGGCATTATGTTGAAGGCCAGGTGAGGAGTTGTAATGCTAAGTGTGCATTTTGTGAAAATCAGTAACGAACCGAAGTAACAAGCACGCAGGTGAAGTAGTGGGAGAGTTTTAACACAAATCTTGGTGTTGCTGGTTGGTTAAACGCCACTCTAGCCACTAGTATGCACAAAACCAATGCATTTTAGTGTCATTCCCAAGCCTGGATAAATAGGAAGGTTGTGACAGGAAGGGCAGCGGGTGTAAAAACTATGCAAAATCAATGAAGTGTTGCGAGACCTAAGAACCGACCATGTAAAAAAAAACAAGTAAACAACAAGTAAAAGTATTGGGACAATTGTTTGTAGTAGATATTTCTGAAAAATGAAATATTAAGACTTTGGCAGAGAAGGCTATTCCGTACTGTGCATTGTGAAGGTTCCTGTTAAATACAGTTTTATCATAATAACACAACTTTTCAAAAAAGTTTGGCAATCATAATATGAAAACTCTGTTTTGCATGTGGTAATATGTTGTGTCTTTAACCGATCCTAAAAACATTCACAGCTTGTAGAGGAAAGTAAGAGAGCATTGAAATCAGCTGGTCTTTCTTCCTGTGCCAAAAGACTCTGACCGACAGTGGGAAAAGTCGATAAAAATCCCATCCTGATCAGACTCCATCGAGTCCATGCCTTGCATGACGATAGTTTCTGGGCTGGAGGAGCAGCTTGTGGGTGAGGACAGGGTTTTATCAGTCTCAGAGATAGACGTCTGGGCGTGTAAGGGTCCTGTGGAGTTCTGGATGAAGATGGAGGGAAGTACAAGTGGCCCGGCGGCTCGTTTGGCTGTGGGTACGGTTAGCTCGTGTGAGTTTTCCAAGGAGAGTCCGGGTGTCGAGCTTGTCTCTATGCTGATGGAAAGTGGGAAGCCTGGCTTCTCCATACAGGAGGTGACCTCGCAGGCAGAGTGCCGGCGGATTCCTACACTACCCACCGAGCCTACCTCAGAGTCATACTCTGCCACGGGCGTGAGCATGGGGATGTTGTAGCTCTTGGAACGCACCACCGGGTTGGTCGAAAGGATTTCAGCAGACTTGGTCCAGCTCCAGCGCGTTTCTGTTACAGTACAGAGATTTACACATTTATTGAATTTCATTGACACACACACACACAGAAGAGCAAAAAACCTTCAACCACCTGCTCAAAATGCAGTCAAAACAACTTTAAGCATTTAAAGCATGGACACCTCAAGACCATTCAAAGTGTCCTGTCCTATCTGACATTTGTTATTGAGTATATATTGTGAAGTTATTCGTCCACCATGATGTCATCGTTTCACTGGGTAAATAATACCCATGTCCGGCCATCAAAATACAATTGGAAGACGGGATTCATTAGATCTGGCAACCGATTTTGTCCAGTTCTGATTTATGCATCCCTATTGTTAGTGTTTTCAATGGTTGAATGCGGGTTACACTGGCCTCCAGCTATGCAGCCTTTTACACAAAATAATATTCCGTTAGCACACCAGCCCTGCGTCTCTTCTGTTGGACCAGTGGAGTTTCCATTTTAGAATATTTGAGATAGCATGTACATATTTTAGACCAGGGCAGCACAATGGCTTAGAGGGTAGCACTGCCTCACAGCAAGAAGGTCCTGGGTGCGATCCCCGGTGGGGCAAGCTAGGTCCTTCTGTGCGGGGTTTTCATGTTCTCCCCGTGTCTGCGAGGGTTTCCTCCAGGTACTCCAGTTTCCTCACACAGTTCAAAGTCATGCTACCAGGTTGATTGGAGACACTGAATTGTCCTGTAGGTACCTGCGATGGACTGGCACCCCATCCCAGGTGTTACCATGTGCCTTGCGCCCGATGAAGAGCTTGGATAGGCTCCAGCACCCCTACCCCTATCTCCATTATCTTTAACCTGACCCTAATTAGGATAAGGGGTTAAAGATAATAAGATGAGATATTTTAGACCATGATCTTGTGCCTTAATCGAATCTAAAACATCTGGGATTCTGAGTACCAAGTGTCATCTGCACAGCTTAATAAGTTCATGAAGTAGGAGAAGGAAGTCTTTATTAAACCTTCTTGAGGTTTATCTTCTGGTGAATTGCGGCCAATCAGACAGTACTTGTTGAACTCTTTTTGTTGTTTTCATTTATATACAAAAATATCACAAAAAAGTTTAAAATGCAACGTCACATATCAGCCAAGTTCAAATCTGAATCAGCTTTCTCACCGATAACACAGGAACAGTGGGCGGCGTCACAGTCAAGTGCACACAGGCCGTGCGTACCCAGGTATGGCGAAACCACCTTCTGTAAGAGCGACTCCAGTTTTAGATATTCCTCTGTTACACCCTGTGCCTCATGAACACCCTGTAGACGATTCACCACAAAGCATAATCACTCACCAGGTTCCAGAGCAAGAAATACACACACAACAGTGGGTGAGATTCTGTCTGATTCGTACCTGTAGGACAAGAAGCATTTGGACAATGGAGGGAGGGACACGGGCACGTGGTCGTGAAAGAGCCTCATCAAGCTTCATGTTCAGCGTGATGGTGTTCCTGAAAAGCAGAAGAGCCAACTGACGGACCGATGGCTCTTTGCCCTGAGTAGGACAACATAGTGTTAGGTCAACATCAGCAATGATCCAAATTCTAGACAGGAATTACAGTTAACTACAGCAGGATTGGGTGGAAAAAATTGAAGAGGAAAAAATTAAAGGATTACGGTTTTGGACCAGATTGAAACAAAGTACTACCTGTATTGGGTGGAAGATGGCTTGTAGCATGGACAGGACATCACAAAAGAAAAAGTCCCAGGTCTCGGCCAAAGAGTCGAGTAATTTCTGACCTGCAATGAAATCCAAGTGTTGATAGCACCCATTCTTCCATCGAGAATTCATATCAATAAGTCAATTACAATAATAATGTGTGTTATTTTGAGGATTTCATTCAATTACCTTCGTAGAATCGTATCTTGTCTCTCAGAATGACCATGCCTTTGGTTAACAGCTGATTCTGAAGGAATTTATCAGAGAGGGAAAGAAGAGGAAAGCTGTTGAATGATTTTCTGAACAGGAACATTGTCTTAACCATGTATCACAATGCCCCCTACCTGCAGGTACTCTGTGAAAAAAGAGCCCAGTTCAGTCTTCAGTAGCTGCCTGGATGAAAAAAAAAACAGGTCATGTGATTAATGCGATGCATACTTTAAGCTGATGTTTGCATTCTTTTTTAATATTTGTCATTTATTCATGGTTATTAGGAGTCTTGCAACAGCACAAATCTGTACCAGAACAAACTAAACGCTGCACTTGTGGATGTCCATGTGATCTCAGAAAAAAACTTATTTTAGGAACCTTCAACCTTATTTTGCTATCTGTATGCACATTGTAGATGCTTTTGTTGATGAAAAAGAGTTAGCAAGGACACTTTGACAGACATGCTTAGTGGGTAGCATCGTCGCCTCACAGCAAGAAGGTTCTGGGTTCGATCCCCAGATGGGACGGTCTGGGTCCTTTCTGTGTGGAGTTTGCATGTTCTCCCCTTGTCTGTGTGGGTTTACTCCGGGTGCTTAAATAAAGTTTTATTCCACTGTTCCAATTCCACTGAAGAAGGATGCCAATCCATTGCTGTGCCTCTCGGCCATCCTAACCCCTCAGACATTGCCAATCATGTCTCTTTAGACACCACAGTTGAAGGTTTGATCTCAGAGGCAGTGGGCTAGATGAACAATGAACACCTCGTAAAAATCTATCTTTAATGATAAACTCAGCAAATAAACAGTAAATTTGAATTTAACTACATTAACTCTAAGAAGTTTGTTTTTCAGAGAGAATGTGTTTTAACTTAGAAAATCATTAAGAACAATTTGACCAAGGGTCCAAACTCAGGACTAAGAAAATTTGTACTCCACATTTGTGTAGAATAAAAAATAATAGATTCAATAATCAGTAAAAGTAGTAATGATGTGACTCACCTCACACCTTCGTTGAGTGTGTAGAGCTCATTATCAGCTAAACCTTTCTTTTGGAAAACTCCAATAACTGCATTGTGAATGCTACAATGAAAAAAAAAACATTCAGGATCATAACAGAATTTACTATTATTTCATCCTACTTGTATTTTAATTAATGTTCAAATGTGAAATTGCACTGGTTATTTTACAACTTTTTTTAAAGGCATAAGTCTGTTAAATATTACAATTTTCAGAGTGAAGGTCACCTGTTCCAAGTGGCGTTTGGCCCCGATCCTCGTTCCTCCAGAGACGCCTTCTCATTCTTTCCTTGCTGACTCAGGTTTGGAGAGCTTACCAGCTTCAGCCGGTACAGAGTCCTCATGGTAATGTGAAAGAGAGAAATGGAACAAGCTAGTTTGTCCAAGCTAATTTCAAGAAACAATGAGTAAACATGACCCAGAGTGACAGAGAGGAGGGAGTAAGGAGGGGAAGTGAAAGTAGATGCTTATGGTAGTTCCTCTTTATATTTAAAATGTTTGATTGCAAACCTCCTCTGTGTTACACATACACCTGTTATATAGTTATATAGTAAACAGCCTAGACTGTAACATAAAGGGTATTAGTGTGAACATTGTACTTGAAAATGCTTAGATATAAGGCACATGATGTTGGCGGAGAAGGCCAGGCTCAAAATAAATGTTCCAAAAGACATTGGTGGTGCAGCGGTAAAACATACTAGCACACCAGAGCTGGGATTTCAGTTACATCTGAAACCGATAATCATAAAATGTGCGATAACTGTACATGTGTTGGAGGGCACGTGCAACAGTATTACATGTATTGAGAATTGTAGAATAGGTTTAGGCCATGGTTCTGTGCAACTGATGTGCAAATGTCTCTATGGAGCTCACCTTCTGCACATGGCAAGGGGCGTAAGTGATGCCTTTGAACTAAATAATTAAAATGGGTGATCACAAGCTTGTGGCCATTTAATATGTATCACACAAACCATATAATAAGTAAGGGGTGGCGGTATTTGATCACATTAACCAAAGCAAACACATTTGCTAAAAAATGACAACAGCACGCATGACAAACTATAAATATTGCTAAATTAAAATGATCTCTATTCCACCAATATACATTTTAATTATATTATATATATATATATATATAATCAAAAACCTAGATGTTTTGCTTGCTATATAACAATCCCAAATAAATCAACAATTTTGGAAGAAATGATACGGGTGCACCCCCACGGTCCAAATCCAAACTTCAATGATATGAATTTAAGTAGTTTTTCACACAATGCAAGACGAATCAGATACACCCTTGTAACCTTAAAATGAAAACTGCTTACCAGAGCAAATGCTTACAAGTCAGCAAGAAGCTCATTATGCCTAACCGTAGCTGCCTCAATTTGCTGACAATGGTTGTTTTTACAACAAAGTGCTTGGTATTCTTCATCTGAGCCCTTTTTCCACATTCATTTTAAACATATTTATGTATGATTATAAACACTTATGCTAAGTAAATTACAAACTCTATAGGCAATATGCACATATTTGAAGATGATATTTTGTTGTCAACATTAATTTACTGTAAATAATAATAATATATTGTTTATTTGTCAGACTGTATATAGATGTAGGGTACAATCAAATTCTTTTTTCTTCGCAAATCCCAGCTTGTTTTGAAGCTGAGGTCAGAGCGCAGGATAAGCCGTCATGTGATGCCTCTAGAGCAGACAAAGAGTCTTGCTCAAGGACCAACCAGTGGCAATCTACCAGAGCCTGTATTTGAACCCCCCGTCCTCTGGTTGATAGTCTAAAACTCTACCCACTAGCGTACACTGTTCAATCCACTAATATAGTAAGATGAGCAGAAGAAGGGAAAAAAATCCTAAAATCAATCAAAAAATAATAGTTATGCATGAATTGAACACCCATGCATATGAATATTACCTGTAAATGTGCACAACATGGTACAGCAGTATAATATGGTAGTATACTCCGGTACGACCTGATGGTCAGGTATCTACACAGACATGACCATCATGGGTGGACCTATCAGGTATGTGGAGCCAAAATTCAGGAGCAGCAGAAGAAAATAAAGTGTAAACTAAGCAACCTTCTGTTTTATCTTTGACCCACATTCACACGAGTACACACACAAAGCTCGGTGACCTACTTCACTTGTTGTGTAAAGAATAAGGGAATATGCTCCTGCAGTTAATTTCACAAACACTATAAGGGCAAGTACGAGTATGTTATGTAGCAGCAGGCTAAAGAGAAAGAGTGGCGTTCTATGAGAGCTCATATAGTCTGTTTAATTCTGATCTGGAATTTTAATCTGCACATATTTGTTCAAATCACACTGAAAATAGGAGCTTACATACAAAAATGATCAATTATTTATATTTCAAAGATAAAAGTCAATGATTGTGGGTTTCTGCATGTAGCAGTTCAAAGAGCAAACAGATGTAAGATTAGTTTTTACCAACTCTTAACTCTTAGCAAAAAAGGGCTGGGTGGGGAGTTACTGCTTCATTGGTTCTTTGGGTTATTGATTTATCATTGTTGAAATGTAGAAATCCCTTTAG
This sequence comes from Microcambeva barbata, assembly GCA_034509105.1. Lineage (NCBI taxonomy): Eukaryota > Metazoa > Chordata > Actinopteri > Siluriformes > Trichomycteridae > Microcambeva > Microcambeva barbata. Next base: position 15,581,927 of record JAYDZF010000003.1, read on the forward strand.
TGGACTCATTTGTGATGTAACAGAACAGAAATATTGTAATATAATGATTTTATATAATAAATGATTACTTTTGCTAAACAAAATATTTGAACCGCCCTAATCCACTTAGAACCCCCATTAGTTAAAAAGGTCCTTGTTGTCCTGTCAGAGCTGAGATCATAATTCATCTTACCTCCTGAAAGGATGAGTGCTGGTGTCCATGTGAAGGCAGTGTGGTAAGAATTCCAGGGCTGAGAAGCTGAATGAGCCTGTTTTCGGAATGCCTGGTCTGGTGTGTGTCCCACTCAAATCTTCCAGCATTTTTATTCAAACAGATTAAATACAGACTCCCGCTTTCATTTGGAATCAGGTTCCTAGAGACCAAAATGAAATGAGTTTACACATCTTTACTTTGTATACACATATAATGTCTATAATTTGTCTGCCTTTACTGTGTTGTTTTGATTCATTTGTTTATATGTAAAGCATTGAAAAACAATACAATACAGTAATTCATTCTTACATATTATTGGCAAATGTAAAAGCATTTGATGTCCTGTAAAGGATTAGCACCCTGCCCAGGGCGTGTTCCATAAAGTCTGGGTTACAACTGACCCATTGCAACTAACTGAACTATGAATGAACACAAGTGTTCTGGTTGGTCGTTTCTCAGTGTAACGATTCATTACGTTTTACTTTCACCCAATCCCAT
>JAYDZF010000003.1:15618479-15640519 GCA_034509105.1 Microcambeva barbata
GAACCAGCTCAAACAAGCCTGGTTTGCGCATTACTGACGAGGAACATGAAATGACTAAACCTCAAGCGCAGAATCCAAATATAAAATTTGGGGTTATGCAAAATCCAACTGCTTTACAAGCACAAAACACTTCTGTAAAATGAGACGGAAGTGAAAACTATTCAACCTACATATATTTAAACGTGCAAACTTTGTTACCGGATGTGATAGGGCAATATTCAAGTGTTTTCCAACCGAAAGGACCCTGAAAGAAAGCGGAAGAGTTGGGACGGGGGAAGAAAGTGAGAATGCGTAAGAAACAGGAGCCCCCGAGAAAGCTGAGAGCAAGAGAACATGTGAGTGAGCGAGAGCGAAACAGATACTGCAGGTTTGGTTTCAACACAGTTTCCGAACTGGCTCGACTTGAAGGCCGATTGCAGAAGAGCTGCAGCTCACGTGATTGCACGCAGTGCCCTGTGATTACCCAGCAGCCACCAGGAGGAGGGGTAGAGTGCCGAGTCAAGCCTCGACAGGCCGTAAAGCTACTATGACACATTTATATCGTTGGACCTATTTTCTCAGTGTTAACTGGAGTGCTGTGCAGAACTTCTCACAAGTGTCAGTACAACTTCCTTTCTGAACCCATTTATGAGAGGTGAAGAAGAAAAAACAGGATGTAACTGAAGGCACACAGGCGAGATCTGGGTGATGAGCTGGTGTGTGTGTTTCAGAGACACATTGCCACATTTATTAGTTTGAGCTGCAATAGCTCAGAATTTCTCCAATCAAGGCCAACAATTAGGGATGTGATGATGCACCACAAGACATGTGCCATGATTTAAATCTGAAATTCATTCACCTCACCTGGTTGATGGCACTTCACGAAGATGCCAGGTAGAAGACTTTACAAATGAAAAGGCATTTATTATTAAGATAAATCAGAAATAGGCTCAAACACAACAGCTCTTTCAAGAGAAATAATAAATGCAAACTTTAGCATATTTTGTCTGTCGTTTTTTTATAAAATCGTGAACCCAGGTGGTGTATCAGACGTAGCCTAGTGGTTAGGGTACATGACTAGTACTCCAAAGGACAGCCAATTTCCCCACTGCCAGGTTGCTGCTGTTGGGCCCTTGAGCAAGGCCCTAACCCTCATTGCTCAGACTGTATAGTCTAACTAATGTACGTTGCTTTGGATAAAAGCATCTGCTAAATGCTGAGAATGTAAATGCAAATAATGAATCGTTCAGTCCCTACTAAAAACATGTTGGGTCTCTCCAGTTTGTATCAAATACAAGGTATACTATATGTTCAAAATATAGGCTTAATTTCAAATGACTGAATTCATGTGTTTCAGCAACAATTGCCAGTGTAGGTAATAAATCAGTTAGAAAAAGGAAATGAAATGCTCTCTATTTTGCAGCAAAAGCATCGGGAAGGCCATTTCCTGTTCTAGCATGACTGTACCCCTCCACACAAAGTAAGGTCTACACAGACATGAAGAAAAGCTTGGTTTAACAAACTCCAATTGCCTGCACAAAGCCCCAGCCTCATAAATGAGCACATCATTCGCACAGATTTCAAAGTCTTGTGAGAAGTCTCGTCAGATGAGCGGAAGTTAAGGTTCAAAAGATCACAAATGTGACTATTTTAATACTACTCGTTTTTAAAATGGTATTTCCAAGAAGCTCACGGCTCAGGCTGCAGCTATCGATTATTTTTATAATCCAGTATTCCATCGATTAATCCAGGGACTAATCGAGTAATCAGATGAGAAATACTTTTGCTTTAATAAAGAACAAAAATCCGTACATGAGAGAATTTAAAGAGAACATTTAAAAATAAAAATTTGTTTTGAAGGAAGCAAAAAAGTTCATTGTGTGTGTACATGTGTTTCTTCTGAAAAGCATGTGCTGGTAGCAATGAAGAAAAGAAATTGTGTTTCAACAACACGCAATGAGTTTGTGCTTTTTCCAGTTTTCAATTATCTACAGCTTTCTTTAGTTTTCTCTCTCGGGTCTCCTTTGATCACCCCTCAGTGTTTTTTCCATTTTCCTTGGTTCTGTCCTAAATCACACTTTCTTAATGAACAGTAGGCTGGAGATGCGAGTGTGCCACGAACATACTATTTATCTGTGTGCAAAAAATCTGTATGTGATTTGGGACACAGCCCTCTGCTTTTCCATGACTTCCGGCCTCAAAAGTAAAACTTATTGGTGCAAAACACAGGAGCAGTATATAGATGTATGTATTAAACGATTTGCTTCAATCATTTTTTGTAATTCGTTTTTTGTTACTCAGCTACATATGTTTATTAGGATTTTTACCGTCACATTTTACACCTTTTGGTTACATTCATGACATGGTTATTAATTACTTAAGGTTAATGTTTTTCACAAGTGTTATTAAACAGTCATGGACAATTTTGTCTCTCTGGTTAACCTGGCTGCATGTTTTTGGACTCTGGGAGGAAACCGGAGGCTATGTGTAATACAGTACACATACATAATGTATATACAGCACTCAACTATCTCTCAGTATATTCAGCAACAATAAATGGAAACATAAAGAAAATGACCTACCTGCAGTTCACACCATGCCACCTCAACAGTAGTCTCGGTATCCAGTCCTTTATACACGGTCTTGAAAGAGCCCCGTCCGATCTCAATATCGAACTTTAAAAACCGACCATCAGGTGAAGTGCCGACAGCCTTCGTCTCCACCTCCTCGATGTCCTCTTGCTCCTTCTTCTCCGCTTCACGCTGTTGTCCTGCTTCTAACCGAGCTCTCGCTTTGGCATCCTCGTCTTCCTCTTTATCATTGTCTTGACTTACATGACTGGCCGACTCTGGTGCTTGGCTTGAACTTTCGAGCAAGGGTTCCTGCTTCACCCCGCCATCACAACTTTCCGAGACCAAAGTGATCTTTTCGGCAACAACCGCCTTGTGGACGTCGCCTACGGCTCCCTCCGACTTGTTTGTGCCTGACCAATCAGGAACAGCAGATGTCTCAGCTTGGACTGCTGCTTTTATCTCTTCCGTATAGGGGTCGATGGATAGATTGGAAAAATCGGATGGCATCACCAAAACTTTACTGGGGAGCTCCAAGGCGGTTGCGTTGGAGTCACAAATGACACTTCGACGAACAAATCGGTGCTCTGCCTTCGCGTCTCGTTCCATGGTGTGGTGGCGGCGACGAACCTCGGGACCAATCCGTTCGCCCAACTGTGTATCCGAGCTGGAGCCATTGGTGTTTTTTGAATTGGGGGACAGGAACTTGACCATCTTGTTTTTAAAGCTTTCAGACATATCTATACTCACAAAGTGAGCACCTGAAGCCTATATCACTTCCATAAACAAGTAAATGTAATATGAATGACAATGAGGCTTCTTGCTATGGTTGTGTAAGAAGGCAGAAAATGCAGATTTTTCTTCCTTCAAAACGAAAGTTCAAATAAAGTCAATGCTCTTACAAACTAAACGATGTGAGTAAAGCACGGGAAGGGTACTATGGATAAAGTAGGGAGAGTCCAGGTTGTAAACTAGCACAAACTGATAACAATGCACAATGCCTTTTAAACTTAGATCATCCATTGTATGAGGAAATGCAGGCAGTGTTCATTCAACATAAGTTGTGACGTGTGAAGGCCAGGCAGCTGCCTGTTGCAATACTTGATGTGAACTCTTTAAGTCACAGGTTGCACAGGATGCCAAGTATGACCCGTGCTTCCGTTTCACTGTAACACAAAAAAGAATTTTATCAAGACCTTTAGTCAAAGTAAATGATGATGCAACACCATAATGTCATCACACACATTGTTTTGTTTTAATCTAGTCATAATCAATTTCCGATACATAAAACCCCAGTTCAAATTCATAGACATGTTAAAATCTAACCACAAGTTAAGACAGGACATTTAAGTCATGTTTTTAAAACTTTGGTTACATTAATGACTGTAAATTGCAGTCATTAGTTACACAGGGTTCACCAAGGATCACCAGTTCAACTCGGTCATGGACAATTTAGTATCTCCAGTTTAGCTTACTTGCATGTCTTTGGACTGTGAGAGGGAAACCAGAGTTCTCAGAGGAAACTCAGAGAGGGGGGGGGTGTCATTCTTAAGTTGAAAAACTGAATAAATGTGTGACTGAGCAATTGTGGGTTAAGGATCTTGTCCAAGGGCCTATAAGCAGCAACCTGGCAGTAGGGGTTGAACCAGCACCCATCGGATTACTAGAGTCCAGTACCGGCTGTCATACAAAGATGGCAGAATAATTTTATTTTTATTTGCATGGTATTAGGGTTTGGGCCAGAAACACCATTTTGAAATATATATATGGCCAACTTTTCATAAAAATCGTTTTTATAACTTTTTATAACTATTAGAATGTGTTCGTAAAAATCATGACAAACTTGCATTGGCTGGATTTCTTGCCAGATGAAAAATCATAAAAATGTAGATAAAGATCACGTGAGGTAAGAAGTAACGAAGATTTTAAAGCAGTGTTCTGATTACCACGATTGACACGCTTGCAGTGCTTAGTAACTTCAGAAAGAACCACAGGAAGTCGGTTTACGAACATGTACTGGGATTTTAAACGAGGAGGCGGCCTGCTCTCATCCACGACGACAATGTCTGGTCTAACCGGACGTGTTCGTGGCTAGGTAGAACGCTATCCGGGAAGGCGTTCAAATCGCACACAAGCGTACTAGATAATATACCTAAGTAGTATATCGCCGTGCTAGTTCTCACACGCTGGTGTAGTGATGAAAAAAGCTGGTGTGCGGTTTAAGACTGAACCCTTCAGTCTGCGTTAGTTAGCGACTAGCGTTCACTAACAGGTTAAATTCTGATATAATAACCAAGAAGATGAAGTCAACAATAAACACACAGTTACGCCACACCACTATTTATAACACACAGTGTCAGTTAGAATTTGAAAGACTAAACAACAAACTCACCGTTAAGTTAAGCGTCATCTTGAATCCTCCCTGGGCTCTAAAGAAGACGCCGCGGAAACCGCCGAAACCTCTTCAGCTAGGTGGCTTATTACATTTGCGCCTCAGTTGTAAAAATGACTCCCGCTTTGGCTCATGTTGCTGTACATATAAATAAATCCTTTATTTGGCTTTCATGAACTGTTCTATAAACACTGAAGAAAGAAACCAAATCCGGCAAGACTGAGCTTGCTACGACTAACCGGCCAACAAACCGAACGGCAGAAATACAAAGTTCGAACGTCAACCTGGAAAACCACGTGTGTTCTCGCGATACTTTACGGGACTCGTCTAAACCGTGTCCTGTTTACTACATAGTGCACTACTTTGACATTTTGCATCCACGCGTTAAAGCACAAAATGGTAACATCCCCTGTGCTTATACAGTTTTACACAGCACTGCACAAAGTTAGTGTATTAGGATGTACTAAGAGTTGTGCCCTAGATGGCACAAATACCCATAACTTAAGTTGGTTGTGTAGGGTATAGGGAATATGGCGCCATTTTAGACACAGCGCTGTTCTTTGTTGTGCCTTTTCTCCTGTTCAGTTTCCTTGTTCGGTTAATTATCAGTGCGTAAATCAATGTATTACTCCGCAATCTATTGATCAATATTCGTACCAAACCGCAGCTATCGTCCGAATTCGTTCAATGACACATTTAAAGCACAACAATTCCAAATCGTCGAGGCATTTGACAGACAACTCTGCCCTGACATCTACTGGACAATATAGCATCCTACAAAAACTGCATGACCCATGAGTTAGAGAATTAACGAATTCTCAGTTGATATATATATATCTCTGTTATATATATATTTTTTTGCATTTTGCTGATTGTTTTTGTTAAAACTCCTGCCTCTTCATCGACATTTATAAAACACGCAAGCAGTGAGACACTTTGAGTCATGAGGCAGATCTGGATTGCATGTAGGCCAGCACATACACTCTGTAAATCCACAGTTTTTTATAGCATGTGCAGAATTAAGCCAGACATAGTCTAGCTGAAATAACCGCTGACATAATGGAAGAAGGAGCCGTTTCGACGGTACCATTTGTCTCTCTAAAACCCTGATATACACATCTATAGAAATAGTATCTTCATACATATGCAAGTCACCCATGTTGTGAGCACAAATTCCTTCACATCATGACAGATGTTGGGGTTCGCACCTTTTGTTGTTTACAGTCTAGATGTTCCTTTTTATCTTTGGCAAGGTGAAATCAACGTCTGCTCTGCTCAAAATTAATCACTTCCTTATCTAACCAAGGCAAAATGCCCACTGTCTTAAGGTCTTAATGTAGCCATTTCCAAGGGAAAAAATTTATTTCAATCCTGAGGAGAAAAAAAACAGTAACATTTCAAATGCCAAAGGTACTGCTGCCTTAAATAGGTTACATGTACCTATTTCAATAATTACATGTTTCAATAATGGCATGTAAATGATGTATTATAGCTGTCCTTTAAAACAAGTTATGGACTATTATGCCATAAATAAAGTAACCTTTTGTATGATCCCAGCCATTTTACTTGTGAGCAAAATGAACATTCTATTCGAACATGTGTCAGTCATGTTTTGTTGGCCATGTATGTCCTTTCTTATTTATGTTTCAGACAACGAATAGTGCTGAATGCCTACACTCGGTTTCAGATTTGGGTTGTACCTGTGCAAACTGTGCATTCATAGTGACAACATGAAAACCAGAGAGCTATCAATGGATGAAAAACAAGCTATTGTTAAGCTGAGTGAAGATGAAAAATAAATCTGAGCCATTGCACAAATATTGGTCATAGCCAGTACAACCGATGTCCTGAAGAAGAAAGTCGTCACTAGTGTACAATTGGAATAGAAATCAGATCAAACCAAAACAGGCAGACCACAGAACACAACAGCACATTACGAGATAAAAATTAGTGCTGTAAAAAAAAAACCTAAAACAACTGTTAGTGACACCAGCAACAACCTCCAGAGGGTAAGAGTGAAGGTTTCTACTGTTCACAGAAGACTTAATGAACAAAAGTAGAGGCTTCACCAAAAGATGCAAATCACTAATTAGTAAGAAGTACAAGTACAAGCTTCAGAACGTTTTTTAGACTGATATGGTAAAAATGAACCCAATATGATGGAAAGGCTAATCTGCTCATCATTCCAAACATACGAGCTCAACTGTGAAACAGTGAAGGTAATGTCATGGCTTGAGATTGCATGGCATTGATGATGTCACGCATGGTAGCAGCAGTGTAATAAACTCAGAAAGTCAGTTTAAAAAATATGTAACTACACTGATTGCAAAGTACTTAATCTGGCAGCATGATAACGACCCACAGCACACTGCAAAAATACAAAGGAGTTTTTAAGGGTCATGAAGAGGGAAAAAAGTTTTATCACAGTGATGTTTTTGGGTGATTTGTAATGACCGTATGCAGTATAAACTGCATTAGGAGGCGTGTGATGCTCAGCTCTAACTGTTCTACAAATCGTCACTGTCCAGTGAAAAACTCGTACCTCCTAAAACCCAGTTTTCAGAAGAGGCAACAAACGTAGTTTTGCCTGCAGGTAGCAGATAGCAGATTGCTTTTCTTTTAACCAGGGGTAGCTCAAGAAATATGCAAACTAACCCAATACGAACGAAACCTTGCACCATCTGCTGACCGAAAAGGGAATCACAGGCAGGAAACAACATGCTGAAGGATAGGCAGGCAGAACTTTCTCACAAATAGGAGCAAACAAACTGTTGTCAGTGTGATTTTGAAAAAAGATACTGGATGATGAAACTATTCTCTGTATAACTGTCAACGTGCTTGAAGTAAGATAAAGTATACGTTGAGAGCATATGAATCTGTTCTTAGTCTTTTTGGGGAATGGGGTGTCTTTGAAAACCCCTGCTTTAGATTCATTAAGCACATATTTTTTGCCCTTGGAATTTGAATTGGATGTCCAAGATGAGATGTCTGCATCCCATGAGCCATTTATTGTATGCTTAGTATTACTAAAATATTTTAAATTCATTAATCAATCGATTAACACTTCAGTTGGGATCGACAGTACAAAATGGCCGTTGACGCTCCCGCCTCTCACTGAGCGTCCCTGCTTTCCTGTCTGCCTGCGCGCGATTTATGTGTGACGTGAAACCCCGCCCACTCATATTCGACACGCGCATCGTAGCCCTTACGTCACCGGACTCCTCCAGCCCTAATGGAAAGGATGCTGCTAATGTCTGCATGTGATATCTATGAATTTGTATTCTTTAAAAACAGAATATAGAGGGGAAACTGTTACTTTCGGAGGGGACGGTTTCAGAGCGGCACAGCTTACGAACCCATGGAATAAAACAACAGATGGTAAATAGATTTTTGGAAGAATTTCTCAGGATGCCTGTCTGTGTTAAGATAAATTTCGATGAATGTTTGTTTCCCTGTTGTAGTTTTTGGACAAGCTATTACTCTTGAATTACAGGGCATGTCTTTTTGAAATCACTAGTCAATGTGCTGTTATGGACTATCCAAGCGGTACAATGGTAGAAGAAGAAGGACAGAGGGTGGGTGCTCGTAGCTAAGTGATTGCAGTAAGGTGGAGAACACAATAAGAGCTGAGACAATAAGCACAATGCTTTTTATTAAAATGAAAGTATGTACCGATTATGTAGACGCTCTTTTGTGTTTGCGCATTTTTGCGCGTTTGCGTCCAGCGCGTCTCCTTATCGAGTTCCTCAGCTCACGCCTAGACAGAAGCCATAATGGAATTCCACTAGAAGAAATTGACATATTGATTAACTGCTTGGTTATTTCAAAATACAATTATGATCCACCAATAGCCTGAGCATTTTAATTTCTTACCGTTTCTCACCAATTGATGGATTCTCATTAACCTTGCAGAGCGAACGCTTGGAGCATGAGTGGGGTGTAACTTACAGTTGAACCCCACCTTTCATCCCCTAAGAGTCTGTATCTACTGGTTTGAAGATGTGCATATGTGACCAATTTGAATAATGACAAAGAATGAATGGATAAAAATAACGAGCAGTTACAGATGTGTAACCTATATTATATAATTAGGAAATTAAAAGGAAATTTGCCTTTACTGGTTTTATTTATACATCACTTGATTGCAGTGGCATTATTATGGTCTTATTTGCCTCAGTGCAAAACTCATAAATGCCCTTCCAAATATAAATTAAACAAAATAAATGAAATCTAATAAAATACATAAATTAAATAACAAATGTTTCCTAAATATTACAGACGCTGGTGAACATTGATTTCAACTACTTAAAAATCGTGTATATGCATGCGTAAATGTATGAATAATATGGGAATTAAGATTTAAGTGACCTAATTACAGATGCCCAGTATGATTGCCCCACCCCTGACACATTTTTTTTTTTTACCTCAGAAGCATATTTAGATGCTAGATATTTATTAAAGGGAACCAACCAAGTTTTCATTTATGAGCAAAGAGAATATGGGAGTTATAGGGGGCATGCATTCCTAGCTAAGGCTGTATGTTTTTTCACACACTGTTTTCTCAGACTTACATAAATACATACACTGATGGCATTGGCAAAGATTATATATTGACCAGTGTTTTTGGTTTTAACCATGGCCTAAAATGAAAAGCGGGCCCAGTTTATTCTAATTTTGAAGAATGACATCATACACAATGACTAGATAGTTTGCCACTAACCAGCTGGTTAGCATTCATTTCATGCTCTTTGTGGAATGTGCAGCCTGAATGATGGACCCTTGCAATGTGGGAGGGCTCTGGTGTGCTCTTAAAGCTAAATCAAACTCAATCTGATTCATCACCTGTTCAATATATTCAATATACAATGAAAACCAGTGTAATACCCTTTAGTCTGTGCACATACAGATATCACAACAATTAAATAATTTTAAGAGAGATTTTGTAATTCTTATGTCTTTAGGTGCAATATTACTTACCACCTTTATTAAAACAAATATGGATTAAAGTGCTGTAAATGCCATCCAAACTAGAAAGTTGTGCTTGAGGTGGTTCAACATGTTGCTTTCTGCATGTCAAATGTGTAACTTATTTTTTTCATGTATATGTTAGTTATTTTCTTAAGGGGATCAATAAAGTCTTAACTGATCTTGATAATGCAATTTAATAATAGTGTTGACAATAAATAGAGTGGTTGAAAAGGGTGAAGAAACTATTTCAGGAGTTATGTTATTTCTGGAGGAAGTAATATTTCTAACAGAGAGTAAATTTAATGATGAATATGGGTTAGGTTAATATGAAATTGATGCTATGATACATGTTAACACTGGTACACACTTCTAGCATTTTTATAATTCCAGTGTTCCTCATTTTAATGTGTAGCTTTTTGAATGTCTACAATGCACTGGTTAATTACAGATCTCTATTATTATAAAGAATAACAAAACCAAACTTTGAAAAAATGCTGTCAAATCATATTTTAGAAGAGCAGAAACGACATAGCTAAACAATGCTACACAGCTAGCATCTGCTAGTAGACATTGTGCTGCAGTTTACAACCATAAGCATGTTCACAATTGTAAACCAAGCTGCATTTATGTCAATTTTGTACCATATTATTATTTCTTTTATCAATATTAATAATCTTAGAATGGTGCTAATGAGAATATTCATTATTTAAAAAAATGTATTGGCCCAAATCCAGCATAGCATTTTCCCCAAGCAAGGTATGTAGCATATTAAAGATGTAATTATTAAAAAATAATAACACTAAAAGGCCATGAACAAACATCTTGTTAACTTTGGAAAAAACTGGACAATACATTTTCTGTAATTATGAAAAATATTCTCTGCTGGCAGTTTGACTCACTCCTCTTCAGCAATTGCTTCATCTTTCACAAGTCTGTGGGTTGCTGCCTCTTGCAAATTTCAGCACTTTGCAACAAATGTTCAATAGGATCCAGAGACCCATAACAGGTTAATAAACAAATGGTCTTATATTTGGGAATCTAATATTCGTTATATTAATATACTGAGGCATAGTTTACTGACACTGGGATGCACCATCATTTGCTCCATGATGCCTTAATAGAGTCAGGAATTCAAGACATTACAGATCATTATGTTTCATGTTAGGCATGATGTTTTTTGTCGACTTACTAAAAAGCACTGTTTTTTTAGGGATAGAATAGGATGTGGCCAGTATGTTTGAGTTAAGTTATCATTTTTCCCTTTGACACAAATAGAAGTAGGGGGCCCATGTCCTTTGCTGTCAGGCTAAAATTCTCTCCAGATATCTAATAGTGTTTTGTCATACTGATCCTGTGCATTTTATCTTTCTGCAGGTCACAGTAGGTGGGCCACCCTAGTTACAGACTGTCCTTGCTGTCCTAGTGTGAAAAGGAAAGCAAGATAACACCTAGAAGAATGACTGTTTGTTAACATCGTACTGGGTGTGTTATCAATTGATCCTGTGTTCAGTGTTTCTACAACTCAAACTCAAAATGTACGGAAGCTCCCGATCCGTGAGCAAAATAGACACTAACCACAGCGGGAGCCGGAGCGGCCAGTCCAACTCGGGCCGCTCTCCTCGTCTGCCACGCTCACCCCGCATGGGACACCGTCGCACCAACAGCATGGGGGGTAGTGGCGGTGGACCTGGTGGCTCTGGAGGAAAGACCCTCTCCATGGAAAACATTCAGTCCCTCAATGCAGCCTATGCCACATCTGGCCCTATGTACATGAGTGACAACGAGGTAGCCCTTGCCACTTCTTCTGACATCCCAAAGCCCGCTGTCATGACAGGACGCTTCGGTGGCAGCATCCCGTACAGTGTGCGAGGTGCGGTCATGGGCAGCACACCCGACATGGCCATGGTACCGACAGTCTCCACAGATTCAATAGGCTTCAGCGGTGAGCTCCACGCAGCGTCCACTGTACCTCACTCTCTGCGCCAGGCTAGAGACAACACCATCATGGAGTTACAGGCCCAGCTGAAAGAGGTGCTGAGGGAAAATGAACTATTGCGCAAGGAGGTGGAGATAAAGGAGAGCAAGCTGAGTTCATCCATGAGCTCCATCAAGACGTTTTGGAGTCCCGAGCTGAAGAAAGAGAGGGCACTGCGCAAAGACGAGGCCTCCAAGATAGCGGTGTGGAAAGAGCAGTACCGTGCCCTACAGGATGAGACTCAGGTGAGAAGTGTCTGTGAATATCCTCATACGTATCTAGCATTTAGTGTAAACATAATTAGATAGATGCAATCTGTGGATCAGTGGGATGTTTCACTAGCACCCCAGCACAGAGAGTCTGAACTCCAAACATGTAACTATAATCAGTCAGGTTCATTATAGTTGTAAATGTTTAAGATAAGATGAGATAAGGTTCCTTTTGAGGAAAATGTAGATGTTACAACAGCTCCAGTGTAAGGATGTAAGGATAGTAATTACACGACGAATACATTTAAAAAGTAGAATAAAATAATTAAGTAGAATAACATTAAAATCAAATTAATTAAAAAAAATGTTGTATCTGTAATGCAATTATTATTTTACATTATTATGACATTATTATGTCAAGTTATAACTAAGAGAACACTGAAAACTTTCTGAGCATGTAGCTATGTTTTAAAGCCATTCTAAATTTCAACACATTGTTTCCAAACAAATTTCTGTCAAATTTGTAGTGTGACATTGAGCTCATTAAACAATTAAACATCATGATCTGACACTCACTGACTGACACTTATTGCACTCAGCTCAGAGAAAGACAAAGACATAGATTATCTTCCACACCTCCTTAGCATTTCAAAATGATCATATAATGAACGTATGACATCTTTGATAAACATTTCAAAGCATTCGCCTTTCACACTCTTCAGTATTTCTTCATGCGTCACATTTACACGTCTAATGCTGATTTGTCATTTTTATAAGGTTATAGTGTCATAACAGAAATAAGCAGTATGTCATGCCAATCTCCAGACATCCTGTTTACCCGACTCTCCTAATTGTTTGGAAACCTTACACCATTGTTTAAAACAATCGTTCCAAATTTGCAGAGAAAAAAAAGGAAAAGGTCAGAGTTGGTTCCACTCCAGCCGATCACGAACTGTGCAATAGGTCAGTCCAGACCAGACATGTCCATTTTGTTCCTGTCTCTAAAGAACTCCTGCCCATACTACACTGTGCAAACATGGACCAATGGAAGGCTGAGCAAGATATCTTTCAGCTGTAGAATCGGGCTGTTTGTAGAATTTTAAGCTTCTTAAAGGCTGGATTGAGATGGGCTTGGTGGCAGAAATTTTACTGCAGTCTTTCGGTAGTTTTCCTCTCTGCTGGTGAATGTAGAGCCCTCTCATTTTGGTGATTAGTCTCAAACTGTGATTCGCAGTAACATGGCTGTCTTGTCACATTGACAGATGAAGGGGCGTAGTGCAGGATGCTAACGTCGGCTGTGTAATTAGGTGCGATAGGCATTGTCATGCGGCCTCGCTTGTGGTTAAAATTACACAGAAATTAGCACAGACAGTGTACATGGACACTGATTACTAGTATGTGTTTGTTTGGCAAATGGCAGCATGCTTATTTAAGCTTAATTAGAACTTACTCTTCAACATTCCCCAATTGAGTGTGTACGTTATTAGGTAATTGCTCAATAAATGCTTTACAGGTCTTATATGTAGGAACATGATGCTCTAAACTGAGAACATTAGATTTATGAGCATTAAATTCAAGCATTGATGTCAGCAGGGCTGTTGGTTTTTAAATTAAAAGAAATGTTTCACGAATCTTCAAAGTCTTGTAAGCCATAAGTCTTTTCAAAATAAGTTTGGGTGGCACAGTGGTAAAATATGCTTGGCCACTAGCACTGAGATCTGGAGAGCATTGTTTAGAATCTCAGCTGCAGTGCTACCAGCCTGTGACAGTGGCATCCTAGTGGGTAGAGCTTTGGATGATCTCTGCCATGCAGCCACTGTTGAACCATTGAGCAATGCTTTTAATCTATTTTTTCTCCAGGGGTGTTGTGGCAGATCTGGTATGGTGACCAGATGCACTATGGTGCCCCTAAAAATTAAAATATTATGGGGAATGAAATATTTCTGAAACTATGATGGATCAGAAATGAACTCGATTATTGTGGTTGTGTAAGTTATCTATAACCTCCTAAATAGCTCCCTATTTATTATTATTACCCATTTGTGATTACGACTGAGCAGAAAGGTGGCTAAGTGGGTAGCACTATTGGTCCTGGGTTTGATCCGCAGGTAGAGCATTATTGGTCCTCTCTATGTGGAGTTTGCATGTTCTCCTCTGTCTGCTCCGGTTTCCTCCGGGTGCTCCGGTTTCCTTCCACAGTACCAAAACCTGCAGTCAGGATAATTAGAAGCACTGAATTGTTCTATATGTACCTAGCTACTAGGACACATAAACCAGTAAACTGTAGTGCCGGTCCCAAACCAGAATAAACAGCGAGGGCTGTGTCTGGAGGGGTATCTGGCATAAAAACTATGGCAACTCAATAATGCCAAACAGGAGCAGCCTACTGTATCCTTTCAGCAAGGTGAGGCTCTTGGCAAAGATGCACTATAAGAAGGGTAATAGTATTAAACAATGAAAGTATAATTAATAGTTACTTAAATATAAAATAAAACGAGTAAAATAAACCTTTTGCAGGCTGTTCTCTGTGTTGTATCTTGGGTGTGGTACAAAAAGCCGTTTCCTAACGGTCCACATGGGGGCTCCATTCTCCATTTTCTTCGCCATAGAACACATCTATTTATGTGCTGACATTTTCTACTGTAATAAGATTGCTAGCGCTTGTGTTAATTAGGATTTTATTTTAGAAATACAAAAAAAAGAATCCTAATAGTATGTTTTTTTTAGAATACATATAGAAGTGTAAGTCCATACAGTATATCAACAAGGCTACATGCAAATGAAACTTTCAGATCTAAAAGTGGATAGCCCTGTCAACTCACGACAAGAAGGTCTTGGGTTTGATCCCCGGGTAAATAGGAAGGATTGTGTCAGGAGGGCTATCAGGTGTAAAACTATGCCAGATTAGTAATGTAGGACACAAGAGCAGCCGAAAGGATTAGCTAGTCGATCTAGAAGTTCTACATTGCTGAGAAAACTCTAGACACAAGGCAGATATACACCCTGAAATGGAGACCATATCTTCACTGGGAATCACACATCTTCTGCATGTTGTTGTAAGGTGGCAGGAAACCAAATGACTAAACCTGTAACCTGTGTGATGCCCATACTGCCCACTTCAAATCCCGTTTAATGCAATATAGATATTAAGATTGTGAAAATCAGATCCTGCATTTTAATTGCCTTTAAATTGCCTATAAACTGAAATGAATCAGTGTTATGTCATGAACTCATAAAACATTTTTACTTCAATGGCACAAAATATTCTTAGTCATGCCAGAGAACATATCAAAGTTGAAGAAATGTTCAGATTGTGTGGTTTCTACATATAAACAATGTAAAATTAAAAAAACTTACCATAGTATGTGCATGGAAGCAAGTTTTACTGTAAAATTCTTCCTCCTCCTTACACACAGAAAGTTTAGAGTATCAATACACAATATAAAATAAACATAAAAGACAAGAGCTTATTAAGTGAACAGATGTCACATCGAGTCTCACACCTCAGTGCCGTCCTTAACATTTCTCCATTCTGTCTTATTTTTGGCAGCACTTGCACACAACAGTACAGGCTCTGCAGGCCGAGTTGCGCATCCAGCGTGACCTGAACCAGCTGTTGCAGCCGCCTGGGGAACCTCTGGCTCTCGAGCCGGGTGAAGAACAGGAGAGGCAGGCCCGTGAGCTTGTCCTACTTCGACGCACCCTGCAGGAGATGGAGGTGCGACTGGAGACGCAGCGGCAGACCCTAATCGCTCGTGATGACTCTGTCAAAAAGCTGCTGGAGATGCTCCACAACAAAGGACCGTCAGGCAAATCCAACGAGGAGGACCACGAGCTAACCTGCCGTCTGGCTGATGCTGAAATGCACGCACATCACCTGGAAAATCTGTTGGAGCAGCGTGATAAGGATATGGTGGCTTTACGAGAAGTGAGAAACCCATCCATTATTATAAGATCATTATTTGAAGTGCTACAGAAAATGTACACTATGAGTCCAAAACATGTCTGTGGGTATTTGTGCCTATTCAGTTCAAAAGCATTTGTATGGCTGGGCACTAACGTCACTCAAGAAAGACTCAGTCGAGGTTCCAGTTCATTTCAAAGCTGGTCAGTCGGACTTGGGTCAGGAAGTTTCTGCTTAATCTATCCAATTACCCTGATTCCATTATACTTACCAATAATAGCCTCTACTACTGACAGAGGAGAGCAGTGACACACTCCTCCTCCAACATGTGTAGTACCGACTGCATCTTTTCTTCTGCACGAGGGGAGTTCATGTGTGGATTAGCTTTGTCCTGAGAGCCACACCCTGAGCAGTGCATCATCACTCGTTCTTCATAAAGAGAGAGGTCGTAATCGCATCACTTATGAGGAATGACTCCAATCTGAGTCCCACCCTGTATAAACAGCCAGTCGATGGTCATTTAGTTATTCAGCCTGGCTGATGGTGAAATGAGATGGTATTGCCTGTACACAGCAGCACTGACATGTTTGAACACAAACAGACCCTCTCTACTGTTGCTGCAATATCAGAAGCATATTATTTCCTTGATTTCATTTGATTATTATACCTGTCAGCAATTTTGGCTGCAACACATTATTTTAAAAATTACTAAGTGTCCCAATACTTTTGTCCCAATACTGTCCATATAGTATATATAGATTGCAGGGGATCTTTGCTTCTACATGCTGAGCCGAACACCAAGAACAGACATGTTTTCCCCTGGAAGCTTTGATGACATGTCTGAAAGCTCTATTTCTGGCTTTAGTGTGAACAAAGTGCCAGGCGTGTTTTTTCTTATTTCAGGAGCTTCATCGACGCCTCGAAGGAACACCTGAGTCTACAAAAACCAAAGCTCTGCAGACTGTTATCGAGATGAAGGTACAGCAAATGCCTTATTTTGCTCATGACTTTTACTGGATTGTTTTCTAACCTAATCTGTACCAGTGTGGATGTGTCCATTCCACAGACAACCATTTCAGATGGTTCAAATTAAATAAAACCCTAGTACACAATAGTTAAACAGTACAGCTGAAGTTAATAGTTCCCTTTTGCTTGTTTCTTCTGCATGTCAGCTTCTAAAACCTTACGTCATCACAAGTCTGGCCTAGCATTACCATTCCTATAGCAGTGACATTTGTACTGTGTCACACTTTCTGTGTATGCTCCAGATTTCGTCATTGTCTTGCTGAGTAGCTGATGCATTTATTTGTCTTGTCTTTCACTTATTCTAGGCTGAGTTGTAAATATTGTGTACATGTTCTTGTTCCTGTTGTGTTTTCATGATTTGTGCCTTTCATGAATTTCATGATCATGAATTGTCATTCCCATCATATGTTTGTGTTCTAAATGTGTCACTCTTCAGTTTAACATGTGCCCATTGTTTGTTTTTTTGCCTTAAGTAAAATTCTGACTGATCAGCAAAAATAAAGGCAAGTCTTGGAAGCTTGTCTTCCAATAAAGTCACAGAAAAAGATCAGTTGTAGCGTTTTGTGGTCCGACCCACACGGAATAATTCAAACAGCAAAAGTAGGATGAATCACACAATTTAAAAGTTAATAGTAGCAATTAAAAAGATTTACTGTGTGTTTGATGTAATGACTACATCCACTAAGCTCTGATTATATATTCCATTCTTTTCTCAATACAATTAAATGATTGTTTGTGAAAATAGCACAAAAATACTGATCTGAGTCAAGGGTACATTTAGAATGCACTGTAATGAGACAAAAGATACTAAATTGTTTTATCGATTGAATTATGGATGTCTGTGTGTACAGGACACTCAGATCAGCTCTCTGGAGCGGGGACTGAGGGAACTGGAAGATCAGATCATGATGCTGCGTTCCAGTAACATGCTCACCTGTGAGGAGCGACAGGAGGAGGTCAAGCAAATGGAGGTGTATCGTAACCACACCAAGTTCATGAAGAACAAGGTACACATAGTTTTTTTGGGGGGGAAAGCAGTAGCCTAGTGGTAAGGTACTGGACTAGTAATCCTAAAGATGCTGGTTCACCAAAGCTAGGTTGCTGCTGTTGGGCCCCTAAACCTTAATTGCTCCAGTGCAGGATTATAAATAAACATTAATTTTTTTTTCTGTGATTCAGATGGACCAGGTGAAGCAAGATTTATCCAGGAAGGACACTCAGCTCCTTGGATTGCAGACCAAACTTGAGACTCTGACCAATCAGTTCTCTGATAGTAAACAGCACATTGAGGTGCTCAAAGAGTCCCTGACCGCCAAAGAGCAGAGAGCTGCCATCTTACAGACGGAGGTAGGAAGCTACCCAGTGGCTTATCTATATTATTGGTGCACATTTAAAAATATAATTTTTAGGTTTCATCTTCTCTCAGGTGGATGCGCTGAGGTTGCGTCTTGAGGAGAAGGAGGCACTGCTGAACAAAAAAAGCAAGCAGATCCAGGACATGTCTGAGGAGAAAAGCACACTGAACGGCGAGATCCATGATCTCAAGGACATGCTGGACGTCAAAGAGAGAAAGATTGTAGTGCTCCAGAAGAAGGTCAGGATTGATTATTCATGTTTCATTATTCATGTCAGTTGGAGGCAGCTGTTGCCTGGTGGTTGCCTGGGCTTGTGATCAGAAGGTTTGATTCCCAGAGCTGACAGGTCACTACTGAAGTGCCCTTGAGCAAGGTACCTCTAACTGCTCCCCGGGCACCGTGGCTAAGGCTGCATACCACTCCAGACAGGTGGGCTCACTGCCCACTGTCCCTTAACCCTCAATTGCTCAAAATGGTGTTTAGGGGTGCTGGAGCATGTCCAGGCTCTTCAACGGGCGCTGGTTTAAAATGTTTATTATTTTTCTTTTTTTATTTGTTTTTAGATTGAGAACCTACAGGAGCAGCTGAGAGACAAAGAGAAGCAAATGGGTAGTTTGAGAGAACGAGTGAAGTCTCTGCAGACAGACACATCTAATACTGATACAGTTCTCAGTACGCTGGAGGATTCACTGGCTGAGAAGGTGAGCTTCCAGTAAATGACCACAGTCAACCTATGGAAACATTTAAAGAGTGCTCAGACATCTTGAAGATCCAAGGATTAATCTCAGTCGGGTCATCACCTTTTACAGGAACGCATAATCGAGCGTCTGAAAGAGCAGCGGGACCGAGAGGAGAGGGAGAAGACTGAGGAGCTGGAGAGTTCCAAGAGGGAACTGAAAGAGCTGAAGGATAAAGTGAGCTTGCTGCAGGGGGATCTCTCAGAACGTGAGGTGGGTTGTCCTGCCCGAAAGGTATTTATTTATTCTAAGCTCAGTTTCAGGATCAGGGTCATAGTAGATAGAGTATGTTAGCCCAAAATCAATGGACGAGTGACAGAAATACACTCTGGTTAGTCCATCAGTCCATTTAAGAGCAACACACTTGCAGATAGTGATCATCATCAAAGTGAAAATAGTCATAGCACAAGCTGGCCAGTAAAGACAAGCCATAAACCAAGATAATCCTGACATGATCATGGTCAGCATAACAGGAAATGATCATACACCGCAGGAATGAACAAATCAACAGGGATGTTGATCAGATGACCAGAGACAGGGATGTTGATCAAAGACAAGAACAAAGGAACAAATCAGACCAGGGTGGCGACATGACATTGGAACAAAAACAAAACAATAACTGTAGCTGACACCATAGGGTACATTTCTGCCATGTGTCCAATGTTTTTGGAACATGGGATGAAACAAGAGAAAAAGGGGATGAAACAAGAGAACCAGAAGGAAACCCGTGAAAACAAACACATGACAGGACTGATCAATTATATAGCCTTGACTGCATTTATTTTTTCCAATAGCCATAGTAGATATTGATATAGTAGATCATGATCAGACTAAAATCACTAGACATAATGCAGAAGGGAACCCCATGCAGGGGTATATACTCAATCACTTACAACTGTCATGCATGTCATGGCATGTCTTTGGGCAACAATGAGTGAATATCAAGATACACTAAAGCAAAAATGCTTCAATAAAGAATCAAACCCAAATACTCAGAGGCCTAGTGCTGCATATCTTTTGTTTATGTGCATTTTGGCATTTCCAGTATTTAGTAGAACATTGACTTCATTTGTTTTCCCTTTTAATTCATGTCTGTACATGCACTGTACATATTGATTACTGTTTCAGAGTTCTCTGCTGGACCTGAAGGAACATGCATCATCCTTAGCTTCATCTGGGCTAAAGAAAGACTCCAAACTGAAAACTTTAGAAATTGCTCTTGAGCAGAGGAGGGAAGAGTGTTCTAAACTTGAGGGTCAGCTAAAGAGGGTGAGTAATAATGAGTTTGCTGTATTTGGTGATTTGTATTGTAACATTGTTATATATGTTGGTAGAAGGAAAAGAAATATTTACACATAATTAACAGGCCCATAATGCAGCTGTTGAAGCAAAGGGCAACACGGAGATCTCTAAACGAATTGCCTCGCTGGAAGCGGACGTGGCCCGGCACAGAGAGGAGTCTGGGAAGGCGCAGGCTGAAGTCGACCGACTGCTGGACATCCTGCGGCAGATGGAGAATGAGAAGAATGACAAGGACAGAAAGATCAGTGAGCTTGAAAGGTCAGCTCATTTTGTTCTATCTGGCTCGAGGGTGTGTTCACTTTAAATGGGACTGTCAGTGTCAGATTAGTGTCTCTGTTCAAACATGTTCATGTCTTTGTGAAATCATCATTATAATCATCATTGTTTTGGATATTTGCTTTATACTGGACACTGACATAGATTTTAGTTCTGCTTTTGCTAATCTGCATTTGAACTTTTGCTCTTGTCTCTCTTCCTTTTCACTTTGTTGACTGGAATTCTGCACCTAGTGTGGCTTCCAGGTTAGTACATGCAGTACATGGACATCCCATAACCATGCCAGTATAAGTATTTACCTCTGGGGGGGTTTACAGACCTAATTCCTAATTCAGGCTTCAGTGAAATATATTCTTAAACAAACTCAATAATAGGCATGTCTTGCGTTTTGCGTGGCTCTGATAACAATGCAGGGCTTTTAGTGTTTTTTATATAATGTTGGATAATGTGTTAGTTCTTAATAGAAATGGGTTGATTCGAAGACTTTTAAATTGTGTCTATTTTTATTTTGACATTTAAAACCTGTCCAGCTTCTAGTTACATGTCAGGCTACATAAATACTAATGAATAGAATAGAAAACCAAACTGCTCCACAAAAGAATCTGAGCAGTTCTAGTGGTCAGAATAAATTTGCAAAGTAACTATTTTGCTTTTGAGTGATCAAGTATTCTGTTCTCTTATTATTATTCAATTTAACATAGCTTACATGGCTGTACATACTTAAGAGTGCACATATGAAGTCCAGGTTGAACACCAAAGTACATTTATAAAGGAAAGATTTATAAACTCAGCAGTGAGTATTTAACCAGAGCACTGAAGTGATTTTTGGTCTTCGCTATAATAACAGTACAGTATCATACCTGCTCTTGTGCTTATTTTACATCCTCTTCTTTCAGGCAGATAAAAGAGCAGGGAAAGAAGCCTTCTGGAAAACACAGGGACCCGACTGGCCGAGGCCGTAATATCAGTGACGGCCCTCAGCAGGTGAGATACTGGAGCACAGCCATTAATCCCACTGATTGCAACACATTTACATGATTCAGATCACCAAACTAATTTTTATATTAGACTAATATAATTCAAGTAAACACATTTTAAAATGAAGATTTAACCAAAACACAAAGTACACATATATAAACTAATCCAATCACTACATTAAACTCAGAAAAACCCTGTGCAAACGCTCACAAAAAAGAACAAACACTAGAAACTTCACAAGACAGATGCAACATCAAAGAGGTTCGAAGCTAGGCTTAAAGTTGGACATAGGGTTAGGGTTGGAGCTAGGTTTAGGGCTGGAGCTAGGGTCGAAGCAAGGCTTAAGGTTAGAGCTAGGGTTAGAGTTTG
>JAYDZF010000003.1:15914837-15926469 GCA_034509105.1 Microcambeva barbata
ACTAACCACACTGGATCCAGCAGTAGCAATGGCAGCTTTACATGCAGAAACTGCCACTATGACCTGGTAAGATGCTTTTAGTTAGGATTACACTCTCATATTTCATAATTTGTCATTTTGACATATTACCAATAATAGCAAAATGTGTTTATTTGGATATTTTACCACTGATTTATTCTGACCTGTGTTTGGAGTGGTCTGGTTCTCTGAGATTCACTCAGCACAATGCAGTAACACAGTTCGCACGTGGCCCTCGGTCATCCCCCAGACACATGTCTGGATATAAATGCCTGAGGGACAAGTTAAATAAGATTTATTTAACTTAATTATTAATGAGAATTTTACTGTTTTATTTTTCAATTTAGTTTAAGATAAAAATAGTATTTCTACTAAGATTATGCTTAATTTTGTCTTTTTCAGAGTCAAAATAACTACAGTCTATTTCATAGCCATATAGAGTAAGTAACTTTTTGTACCTAGAACATCTATTTTAATTAAACATTTAGAAATAAATGTAGCAGAGTGGCATAATATGATAGGCTACTACCATAGAGAGTCTAGACTCTCAAGTTTGATTCTCTACCAGAAGTGAAGGATGGAAAAGGACCTTTGCTGTCTGGTTGAGGGACTAGCCTGAGCGGTGAAGGAATGTAGCAGAGATGGACAATCTGTATTCTGTGGCTCTGTTTGTGAGCATTCATTGATGGTGTTGGATTGAGATAAAAGTTGCATGACTGTAGATCTTCTATATCAAAATGAGGGGTGGTGCGAGAGAGAGATGAATTGGAGACTGGTGGAAATGTCTGGAATACTGTTGTTTGATACAGTACAGTTGTGTTTTACAGACCACTGGTGTACACTGTGTCAGTTCTGCTACCCGTGGCCTACATCATCGGCCTGCTGTTTACTCTGAAAACACACTCGCACATTTATGACGTCCACGTTGCTGATGGAAGTGGTAAGAGTGGAAACTTTAAGGGTTCTGTTTTACCTGCGTCCAATGCCTACATTAAGAAATCAATAAAAATGTTTGTTTGATTGTGTGAGGCAGGAAGCCACCCTGGTGCCGTGGTTCACTGGTCTCGTTGGAGAGCAATGCTCATCCTTATAATCGCAACAGTGCTAATGTCTGCCTGTGCTGACCTGGTCACTGAGCATATCCAGCCCATCCTCACCCATCCTGGCATTTCTCAGGTATGCATCGTATGCAATCACACACACAATACATCTTGTTCAAACTATTGTTACAATGTCATCATTGTTGATTGTTAACAGGTGCAAACATTAAGCATAGTGCCATGTAATATCTATAGAGAAGCATAATTTAAACTCCTGTGTTTGATTTTGTAAAGTTTAAATGCCTAGTAGCAACACCAGCTTAATTGAGAAGAAATGAGACCATGTGCATGCAATACTATACAAACACATTGTGTATTTAATTCTTGAAGTAATATGTTACCACTTTTTCATGTCCGATGCTAAATCAGACCTTCATTGTGCAACATGTTTTTTGAACATGCATAATGAAAGCATGTTAAATAAATGGTTTAAACTTGACACATTTTCACAAATACCCAACCTAGCTCTACACCTTGAAGATAACCTACAACTACTTATGACTGAAAGAGTTCAATGATATGGAGGCAGCCGTGGCCTGGAGGTTAAAGAACTGGGTTTGATTCCCAGAGCCGACTGGTCACGACTGAAGTGACCTTGAGCAAGGCATCATATCCCCAACTGTTTCCTAGGCACCATGGCCAGGGCTACCCACCACTCCAGACACGTGTGCTCACTGCCCCCTAGTGTTCACCAGTGTGTATATTTGTATTTCACTAAACAGATTGGGTTTAAATCAGAGGACAAATTAAAGCACAGTGGTAAAAATTTGTAATGATAGATCAGTAGTATTTAGTATTTAATCTCTTCTTTGACTTTGCCTGCGTCAATCCACCTCATGTGTTGTATCAGTATTTTATAGGTGTGACTGTTTTGGCAATGGTTCCTGAAATACCTGAGATAGTTAACGGCATACAGTTTGCTCTTCAGAATAAAATCAGCTTAAGGTGGGTGTCTTCATCATTAGAAAACAATAATGTCTGCATCATTAGAAAACACATATGTGTTCCAACCCAACTACTGCAACCCTGTTTTTTCATGTTTTTCTATACTTTAGTTATGCATGAGAGAATTAACATGCAAATCACACAAGTGTAAAGAATCTGCTTGTTAAAATAAAAGCATAATTAAACCGCCTCAGTTTTAAAGCCTCACACATGCAGGCATGTTTATACATTTAGAATGAGATGTTCTGTTTGCTCTGGCTGTAATAATCATGGTGGTGGTGTTTTTTTTGCAGTTTAGAGGTGGGGAGCTGTATTGCTGTACAGGTCTGCATGATTCAGATTCCCATTCTCATCCTGTTCAATGCCTTTTATGTAAGTTACTTTTAGTGCAGAAATTTCTAATGACGTGTACTTTTATTTTACATTTTCATTTTTTTGCCATTTTAGGCTCTAGTCTGTCAAACAATTTTACTGACTTGTTCTATGGGAATTTGCATTTAATAATTTCAACTTTTTATAAATTGGTGTTGGTTTTGTACTCATCGCGACCTGTAAATAATTGATTTAAAAGAATTTCTTGTCTTATACAGGATGTTGGTTTTGTGCTCATCTTCAGCGACCTTCATCTGTGGGCGAGTATCTTCAGCGTTATCCTTGTCAACTACATCCTAATGGATGGGAAGTCTGATTACTTTCAAGGTAAAAAGCAACAACAATATATTTATATGTTATGTTGCATTGTGTATGTAAACCTACTTTATAAAAGTTAGATTAGTGTGATTGTTTTAACACTTTTAATGTAATAAATTATAAATATTAATGCCTACACCTTGACCAGATAATTAAGTATTCTGGTTCATTTCTTTTTCTTATTAGACACTATCACAGGTTCAGATCTTGATTTAAAAATGATTATGATACAAGAGAAATATTAGGTAAATGTCTCTTTTGTCTCTTTTAGGTACAGCTCTGGTGGTAGTGTATCTCATTTTACTTGCTCTCTACTTCTTTGCTCCTTCACCAGCAGGTTGTTAATAAGGTAAACACTGGACTGTTCATGCCAGATTCTGTTCTGCACTAAGGGTACTATAAACCAACAGAACAGTTTGTTCTGTACTAATGGTACAACACCTAAAACTTTTAGTAACATGCAGCAATGTTTTTATTATTATTTATTGTGATAGTCATTTTGCATGTATTTTAACTTGTGTTTATTAAAGCTGATGTCCTTCTATTTTTATATGGTAATTATTCTTTAGTGGTGGTTTCCTTAGAGAGTTTCCAGCAAACAGGCCAAGAAAATCCCAAGACTTTGACTCAGTTTCATACATATTTAGATTTTATTTCTCTCAAGTACTTAGTTTGATGTTTGTTGGAAGCAAAATGAAAGCTCGGTCTGTGTCTGTATTATCGTACTAATTGCACTGCTACCACATGACCGGGTTAATGGATATTTACATAAATAACAGGTGTATGTTGCTGTTACATTGGTGTACTTGATGGCTACATGGTTATTGATTACAGCCTGCCATTGTTTGTATTTTGTCTTGTAACCCCTGCCTTCCAAATTTTGGTTTACATTAATAAAGAGGACACACTGGCCAGATAATATGTGGGCCTTGGAACGTACTCAGAACGGCAGTCATACCTGATAGTGATAGTTTGTTGTACCATACATGATAGTTTGTTGTACCAGTATGGGTTTGATATAAGCTTGTGTAGTGATGAAACTTGCAATGCGAATCAACCATGTGTAAATAAAGTGTAAAACATAATGGTAAAATCCTAATGATTAAAAGGATGCTTGCAGAACATTTAATTATTAGGTGCTCAGTAAGTCTAAATAGAAAAAATCTATGTCTACTACTGAACCTGAAATAAAAATATATTTAAGTAATTAAGACTAATTAAGCTGCTTAATACAGAAACAGCCATGATTAAGCTCAGGCATTCTTTAGTCACACTCATTGCTAACAGCTGTAAAATGTCTTATTATTATTCTTCCCGCATCATTCATCAGTTCCTCTGTCAAACCAGCCACCTGCATTTCTTTTATCTTTTGGACTTTCTTAAAATCAAATCAAAGCTTTTAAATAAATGATTCCAGCTTGGTGGCAACAGTTTGGGAAAGGCCATTTCATATTCCAGCATTGCTGTACATATATATAACTGCTAGTCCAACATCAGTTCCTGACCTTACAGGTGTTCTAAACGAGCACAAATTCACCTTAATCTTTTGGAAAGTCCTCCCAGATAACTTTCTCTCATCAGTGACAAAAAGCACAGAATCGACAGCACATCATTGAGGCCATGTTGAGAATACTAATCCAATATGTGTCCTCTGCCTTATTTTACTGGACCCCAGTCTGAGATTGATCATTAAACTTAATGCACTTAAGATTTGGAACAACACACTTTACACCTCGTCTTTAGGTTGAAAAATTCAGTCCGAAACTGAGGGTTTACTGCGGCATAAATTATTGGATTGGTCAGAGATGTCATACAGGCAATAGAGACAGCAAGAACCTCCAATCCTTGAATGATCTCCATCTGAAATATGAACATTAAAAAATATTGAGGTTAGGAAGTATACTGGTGAATGTTCTTATCACCATGAATAAGATTGACAAGACTTACATTTTCTCCTGTGTTTCTGTTTATAAAAGCATTGTAGAGAATGGTCCCAATCAGTGGCGTCCAGAAGAATAAGAAAGTAAGTATAATGTATCCAGAGCGCTTTGCCAGCTTGCCCTCTTTCTTCTTCTTGCCTTGTTCTCTGTTAGCCAAGGATGGCATCATGCAGACTGCCCCCATGACTTCCAAGGTTTGGTCTGCTGGTGCATTCGGATTGTCTGCTGTTGGGTTTGCTGTTCCAGCAAGTTTTGGAGTATCACCTCGATTCTCAGATGGATTTTTATCTGAACTGTCATTTAAAGTCTCAACTGGATTCTCACTATGCTCCAAATCAATCAGTTTAGTTGTGTCAGGGTGCTGTTCAGAGACGAATGTGACGGTTGGTTGGTTGAATTGATCAAGCCTTCCAGGTGACTTAATGTCCACCGTACTTGTGTCTTCCAAAACAGGCTGGTTTTCAGCGACAGTTTGTATCTCTTGATCATCAGTATCACTGATCACTTGGATTTTAACTGTAGACCTATTCATACAGGAATTATCAGTCTCATTTGGTGCGGTTGGCTCAGGGACTGTTTCTGGAACTTGTTTTTGGTCCTTCTTGACATTTGTTGCAGACTGAGGCAAAACACCTTTGTCAAAAATCTTCCTGTTGTGTGCCCTCACTAGGATAAATATGTGAGAGTAAAAGCCGACAATGAAAGCCAGACATGCAGACCAGACAGGTAACAAGATGTAAAATCCAAACGTGTCATAGGTCTTCAACTCATCCATGTGCAGACCTGTACACCGGACATAGACTGGAGAATCTTTTGTACATGTGACACACAGACCTGACACAACAAAGGCAGTAGCCCAGGTGAGAGGGATCCATGCCTTGACCCTCTTCCGCCTCTCTGCAGATTTAAACGGATTAGCGATGGCTTGGTGTCGTTCAACGCTAATACATGCCAGGGTCAACAGCTGGACGCAGCTGATGAGGGAAAATGACATCACCTGGGCATCACAGAAAAAGTCCCAAACTTGCACAGGAATATGACCATTTAAAACAACCACAAGAAGCAATGGACAGTCAGTGGTACATCTCAGAAAATCAATCAAAGCAAGGTTAACCAAAAGAGCATTGGTGGACGTCCGGAGGGATTTCTGGTAGTACACAGCATAGGTGACGAACATATTGGCCACAATGCCAATAAAAAATGTTAAAAGCAGTGCTGTACAGCTGGTGACCAGAATGGCTATTTGGAGGTTCTTTTGCCATGCGTTTTTACTCACATGTCCCCAAATATAAGTGAAGTTATCATTCATTTCAAGATAACATGAAGCAAAACAACACTATCATCAATTATCTCTTGCTTCTTTAGTTAAATGTCTTTTTCCAATCATTGGTAACAAAATAATTTTTACAGTTCATCTCAGCAGTTTAATCTTTTAGTATATGAAGGAATTACAATAAAGGTCAGTTATAGAATGCTAGCTCTGAACAAAAACAGTGCAGAAATGATTATCTTGGTGATAAGTTACTGATACCTTGAAGGAAACATCTATGGAATAAAATTCCCACCGTTTAAATAGCTGGCGCATATTAAAAACTAGACGTATAATCATGTTCTGATATTTAAACGAGCTAATTAAAGTAGTAAGCATATTAAATCTGTAAAAACATGTAAAACAATAAATACTTCTCTTCTACTCTCAACACATACCTCCAATTAGGTCCAATATCCCAAATCATCCCAACTCAAAGTATTATTGACTTCCACTTAATTTTTTTATAATTCACTTGAAAAAGACAAACGTCCAATCACCGTTAAACCAGTGCAGTTTTTGAATGCCTGCAAAACGAGACAGCATCATTTTAGCCATGAAACTCCATGACAACAGCACTGCTTACGTTACTGGGGCTTTTTTCAATTAACACCCTGCCAGGGCCCTGATCAGCTGGGAATTGTTGTTGTTATAACTCAATTCATTAGCAGCAGATATTTAGATACGTCACAGAGCAAAACCAATTATACACAAGGGGGGTTCTTTTAATTGTAGTCACAGTATTTAGGATAATAAAAATAAAAGGAATAAAATATGTATTAGATCACTGGATTTGTCACTTGCAGAGCTAAGTTTGAAGCAGTTGATCAGTGAGTTGATTACTACTGTAGTACCTTTATTGTTTTTTTTCTTCTGTGTACTTTGAACCTGATGTGTCCAGGTTAAACATACAAACCTTTCATGATGTTTGTTTAATCAATGGTTCACAAATTTTACATCAAATCAAGATCACAATAAAAATACCAAAAAATAACTACTAATATCAAAATAACATTCGGGTGTCATTGGGATTTTTCCATTTTATACCATCGAGAACCTCTACAATAACTAGAAGAAACATAGCAGCCGAAGAACCTAATACTTTATAGTCCTTAATGATAAAATTTTCACAGACAATACATATCTGATTTTATATTAGTAAAATGACTTTCTTGAAAATAATCACAAAGCATCAACAACACAAAGCATGTAAACGTGATAGTAAGGTTCATATGGATTTACATGTACACTCACTGAGCACGTTATTACAAACACCTAAAGAATACATTCATGTATTTAATTCATTAGCCAATCATGTGACCACAGTGTAATGCAGAAAACTGTACAGGCTTCAGGCTATGTCTGTACGGTTGGATTTTCTATCCACTCATGCACCAAATCTGCAGTTATTTTGTGAGACATGTCAAACAGAAATAATAATAATAATTTTAAAGGCAATAAGAGTCCCTACCCGGTTGCAGTATAGAGCTTGAAATAAAGTGCTCAGAAAGTGTAGACAAGTGTAGTGCATGCAAACAACTTTGTAAATAATTTGTGCGTATTAACAGTGCAATGTAAAATGTTAAAGATTCTTATTTTAGTTTTATTTTCACCACTACAGTAAATGCAGTTCTGATGCTGATCAGATCAGGTTTACTCTCTGAATCAAACCCAAAATATACATTTACTCTGCGGTTTATTAATTCTACTGCTTTAACACCTAATAAAACTAGATGTCTGCATATTTAGTAGGAAATTACGAGACACTACGTCGTGAGCGGTTCAATCATGGATAAATGTACTAAGCCTCTCTGTTGCCAGAAGCCATTATAATGTCCATCAAAAGGCCACATTCTGTGTGAATAACTTGGGATGTTTTGTACACTAGAATTATTTTGGGGGGGGTAACGTGGTATGTTGTGGGTAGGCCTGATCGGATAATATTTTTTTTTCTTTACACTTTTTTATATAGGACTTCATAAGTAAAATTTTTAATTTTGGCATACACAATGGTTTGGACAACCATAAGGGTCAAGATATGTTACTAGAAAATGTCAGCCTGACAATTCCAGAGCGTAATAAACCAGAAAAGGTTTTACAGCTTAGCTTGATTGTTCTTAATACACCCTGAACCTCTAACAGATCACAACTGGTAGGTGGTGCCAGAAGCAGTTTGCAAAATTGATTTTGTTCACTGTGCTAACCATTAACTTTGAAGAAGTTGTGATCACACATGAACATAAGGTTCAAACACAGGCTTCAGAAATGCACTGAATAAGAAGCAAAATGGTGGTGAAATATATATCAAATGTGCTCAGAGGCATGTTCATTAAAATATTTGAACATTTATAATTTAATTTTACAATATACTATTAAAATAATACATCATATTATTGACAACTTATAAAGCTAGGATCCCACAATCAGACAATTAAGGCAGGTTTAATGTTTGCTTGTCCGTTACAACCAAATCTTTTACCCTGTTCAATTCATCATGTAGCAGCTACAATTCTGAGAAAAATAAGCTACCACCTCTTCAAGAACACGTAGACTTCCCTCTGGTGTCATTCTGGAGTCTATAATGCTAGTTCACTATTGGGGTTAGAATCTGTGGGTTAGACAGCTCTGATCCTGATACATGTTACCTTAAACTACAGGTTCTATAATATTGTGCAGATGAGCACTAATTTTAATTATTAGATAAGACTTATTTGTTAGCTACATCTCTGTTGCTCTAGTGCAAGAAGCAGGTACCAGGGATCAATTACACAGGATTGATTTGTATACAGTTTAAGTCAAAAGATGCATATGTACCAATTTAGCAACTGGTCACCTTCTATGAAGAGAAATTCGATTATGGTAATTGATCTAAGAGACATCAAAAAGAATCGGTCCTGACTAAGTCAAGTAAGCTTTACTTCACCAAATGTTTCTGTGAGTCTGTGGTGTAGAAAAGAACCTCATTAAGAATCTATCAGTACTGGTGTCCTCACCAAAAACAGGTTTGACCTCTATTTGCAGTCATGTTGAGAAATTATGCTAAATGACATAACAGAGCATTTTAAACCAACAAATAAATCCCCACTAAAAATAAATCATCTTCCTCATTAGTAGGTATTTCTTTCAGTATGTTTGTACTTTTTCAAATTAAAGATGTTTTCCAGTCAGTATCTAAAAACATAATCCGATGACATACACATGTCCCTTACATGTGTAAGTAAACTTGTAGACTTGAACTGTAACTGATTTTTCTACTGAACTATTTTAATGTACTAAAGAACAACAGCTTGAGGACATGATTCACAGTTAAACTACTACTATAATAATAATATTATTTTTATACACTGAATGTGAAATGATGCTACTAAACTGTCTACTTAAACTGATCCCTATCATCTAAAAAGAACATGCAAAATAACAACTTCATTTGCACCCAATGATAAAACCTAAACCATTACTTTGTTTCATGGCCATGTCATCTCCGATACGATTTGAAACTGTGACCGCATGTATGTGGCTGCAAGTGTGACCGCAGCGTTTCTGCACTAAAATAACGGTAAAAATAAACAATGGGTCATTGCTCGTGCTTTACTTTGATCACGTGTGCTGGTTCTGGATGGGCATGTCCACGGCTCCTGTGCTGTTCTGCTCCGGCCACAAGGCTGCTTCGTGCTGCAGTGGGGTGCGGCGAGGGTAGAATGTGTGCTGCAGGTCGTAGTTAAGCAGGCAGCTGATGGAGGCCATGTAAATGTCCGCAAAGCGAGAAAG
Organism: Microcambeva barbata; assembly: GCA_034509105.1. Classification (NCBI taxonomy): domain Eukaryota; kingdom Metazoa; phylum Chordata; class Actinopteri; order Siluriformes; family Trichomycteridae; genus Microcambeva; species Microcambeva barbata. Next base: position 15,924,608 of record JAYDZF010000003.1, read on the forward strand.
GCGACGGGAGAAATATGTGGGGTTGTGATAGGTGCGGAACAGACTCCCGAACTGAGAGTTGAACAAGTCTTTCGCCTGTGACCTATCAGAGCAAGACCACACACACAAACATGTCAACATTGTCCAAACTCTTTGTTATTATTTACAATATACAATATTTTGAGATATTTTACTTCTGACAGGTTCTATTTAAATGATTTCTTGATTCTACAGGTCTGGCAGTAATCAGCCCTGGGTCTAGCTAGTGAAATTATACCCAGCTTTCTCATTGTGGTAAATCACAGTTAATTCATAAATGATTTTGCAAAAAAATGTGCAAAAACATAAGCAATCTGTAAAGGGGCAAATACCTTTTCATGACACGGTGTGTATGTATGTGTATATATATACATAGATGCATTTTATATCATCCTATGTGTGATCCTGAAAAGCTGGCTTTTCCTAGATACATTAATATCCTCCCTACTAAGGTATCTTAAAATATAAACACTACATTGAGTGAAGAATGTGTGAGCATGTATGCTTATTTGGTTGAATCAATCCCAAAATTCAGTGCAGCCAATGCGGGACAAAGAACAGAGTTGTTTTTACATGTTATTAAATTGTTATTCATGTTTAATGTGTATAAATGTTTAAGTGTGGGCTCTCAGTGACTTTTGGTACATAGAGGGCGATGTCATTTGAAATCCAAGCTTGTTGTTCCACCTTGTCTTATAGCATCAATGGCTTGATGCTAACTGTGTTAGCTTAGTAGTGAAATGCGATGTAATCAGTGTCTAAGCGTGTTTAACCTGACTTATAAGGTGATGACTTAATAAAACTCTCACTAGTTAGATAGCTGCCTGTTTAAGACAGGAAGGCAACTACTTACATTTTGAACACACACTCTGTTTTGTTACCTCATATCCTCTCTCTCTTTGATCCACTGCAGAATCACTTCCTGTGATGCTGCGTCTCGATATACCTGCCACGGACAGTGAAAACATGCATTTTTCAGATATCAGGTTTATATAATGTTGCTAAGTTGATTTCACTTAGAACAATAAGGTATCATAATAAAGCTGTTGTGATTTATTAAATAATGAACAAAGTTTCATAGAAACATAAAGCCTCATCGTGAACTGACCTGCATCTGTTCCAACAGGTTGGTGAGACTCTGTAGCCACGTCATGGTGTGCACATATTCCTCCGTGTTCATAATCTTGATCTCCTTGCGTAGCTCTGGGATGATGGCTCCCGTCCTCCAGCCATGCTTCAGGGTTAAATCCTAAAAAAGAGAGGTACATTTGTTCTAGTTCTTGATCTACTGAATTGTTCTTCATAAACAGGATTCTAGCAATGCTGTTTCTAGGCTGACAGGGTTACAATTTTATCCTCGCCAGGGTCCATTGCAAGACTCCAGAGATATATGGACTGGTTCGGTTGCCTCTTTGAGTGGATGTGTGGGGGTAGGTGTTCGGGGAGGGGTGGTGGGTTACATGGAACAAAGCATGACCAATTGGATGATGGTGACTGCATGTCAAAGGGGCTGGATGACCAACTTCCCAGCACACCCAGTTAACAGTTAATGACTAATTGATGGGTTAATGGTTGCTAGCTAATTAATATTTTTGCTGTTGCGTTTTAACCTCACATTACACAGTCAACAATGCATAACAGAGTACTTTAGGTATTTAGGTTTACACTAAACAGGTTACCTTTAAAACGTTTTTCCTTGTAACCTTAAAGTCAAATAAGCTCATAAAAATCTCCTGACCTGTAATCTTTGTTTTAAACTGCTGAGGTTAAAGGGTACTGATTTGAAAATAGGCTGGGTTGGGTTGGTAGTTGGCAAAACACACTAGCAAAATAATGTTGTACAA